>PVJN01005589.1:0-81198 GCA_004026805.1 Lasiurus borealis | reverse complement strand
ACACACACACACACACACACACAGACACACACACACACACACACACACACACACACACACACACACAAGCACATACACACTGCATGTCACGCCTATTAATTGCAAAAAAAGAATGTTTAGATTATATTGATCATGGCCAGGGCTGTACTAGAGAGTAAATTGGCTATTAGACAACCTTGATTTTCAGCATTTGTAAACTAATTATATCTATTAATCATGCAAGTTCCAGAATTTTTCTCTTCTAGTAAAAAATATTCCCAAAGAGCAACTGAAGACTCATTTAACTCCATATGCCAAATCCTGTCTGTGTTTATCCATCCAAAGTTTTATTTGTTAAGCCTTCCATGCTTATTTCGAAAAAATCATTCATGAAAGAATCAGAATAAATACACGTATATTTAGTTTAGTTAGGCACCATAAGAAAATGTCTGCTTAATAACAAAATAAAAAAAAATATATATATAAAGTTTACTTAGGAAACTAAGAGAATTTACCTAATTTTGAAATATAGAGTTATGGTGAAATAAAGGTAAATAAAGCTCATATATCACAATGATGTTTTTCCTTTCATTTAAGATATTAAATTGGCATTAAAATTATCTCATAGGTGTCTTACTAAGGTATCATTTAAGTAGTTCTGACAATAATGATACCTGTAACAATACCTATCCTTTATTGCATAATTACCAAAAGATAGATACATTTAATCTCTCTCTATAATGTTGCAAATCTTATGATTCAGAGCCACACTAAAAGTCTTCAGAAACTTTAATTTTTTTTACTATTTTTACAAAACTAATGCACGGCCTAGATTTGACCCATGCATAGTAGAGAGCTAACTTCTTTTCTTTTTTTAAAAAAAAACTTATTGTTGAAAATATTACATATGTCCCCCCTTTTTTCCATTGACCCTTTCTATCCCGCTGCCAGTCCCAGGCCTTTACCACCCTAGTATCTGTGTCCAAGTATCTAATGTATATGCATACAGTTTTTTGGTTGATCTCTTCCCATTCAACCACCCCCCGCTTTCCCTCTGAGATTTGAAAGTGTGTTGCAAGGAAATTTTCACATACAAAATTGATGAGTGCACCATACCACATTAATAGAATAAAGTAAAACAGACAAAAAAAAAAAAACCATAATCACATCCATTGATACATAAAAGATATTTGACAAAATTCAACAACTTTTCATTATAAAAAGATTCAACAAAAGAAATAGAAGAAAACTACTTTGACATAATAAAAGACATATGGAAAATCCATCATAAACACCATTATAAATGGCGGAAGTCTGAAACTTTTTCTCTAATATCAGCAGCAAGACAAGGAAGCCTACTTGAACCATTTCCATTCAACAAAACCCTTAAAGTTCTGACCAGTAATAAGATATAAATATAAAGGCATTCAAAATAGAACTAAGGAAGTAAAATTACCTCTGTTCACAGATGATATAATCTACACTAATAAAAGGGAAACATGCAAAATAAACATCACTCTGCTACACCCACACTCACCATCCAATCAGGTGTGAGTATGCAAATTAACCCAACCAAGAGGGCAGCCAGCCACAGAGGAAGCATGAGGTTTGGATTTCCCCTGCAATGGAAGAAGCTAAAATTCCTGGCATGCTCTGACCTCCACTCAAGGCTACAAAATTTCAATTGTAGAAGATAAATAAATCCCAGATTCTAAGACCTCCACTTGGGTCACTGGGGGATGTGGCTGGCCTGCAAACCACCATAGGCCCCTTGCCCAGGCCACCTCATGGCCCAAGGGAACCCCTACTCTGATCACGGACAACCTTTAAGGCAAACCAGCTGGCCCCCATCCATGCACCAGACCTCTATTCTATCTAATAAAAGAGTAGTATGCATATTGACCATCACTCCAACTCACAAGATGGCGGCCCCCATGTGGTCAAAGATGGCTGCCCCCATGTGGACACAAGGTGGCTGCCACAAGAGGGCCAGCATGGGAGGGCAGTTGTCAGGGACGAGGTCTGCAAGGGAGGGCAGTTGTCAGTGATCGAGTCTGCAGGGGAGGGCAGTTAGAGGTGACTAAGCCCTGGGGAAGGGCAGTTAAAGGTAATATGCTTGCCAGGGGAGAGGTTAGGGGTTCATCAGTCTGTCAGGCAGAAGTGGTTAGAGGCAATCAGGAAGGTAGGCAGGTGAGAAGTTGGGAACCAACAGCCCTGGATTATGAGAGAGATGTCCAACTGCCTGTTCAGGCCCAGTTCTACTGGGATCAGTTCTAAATAGGCAATTGGATATCACTTGAGGGGGTCCCAGATTGGAGAGGGTGCAGGCTGGGTTGAGAGATACACCCCCCCCCCCATGCACGACTTTTGTGCATTGGGCCTCTTGTCCTATAGAATAAAAGGCTAATATGCAATAGACCAAAAGGCAGAACAACTGAACAACCTGTCACTATGACATGCACTGACCACCAGGGGGCAAGCACAGAATATGGCAGGCATTAGCAGCAGGCAGCAGGTCACAGAACATAGTGGGCATCAGCTATAGCGGGATGATGGAACAGATGAGCAGGGATGCCAGCCCAAGCTGGGGCACTGGTCACTGTCATCAGAGTGAGCCTCTGCTGGTCATTGAAAATTCTTTGCTCCCACAGAACCAATTCTTTGGTCCTGCTTGGTGCCTGCAGCTGATGCCAGTGCTGGAGCTGCCACTCACACCCACTGGTAGCACTCAATGCTGGACCAAATCCCTTGATGCCATGAGCAGGTGTTAGCAGTGACTGCTGGCCCCAATCGCCCCTCAGGGCTTCTGTGCCTCTCTCTGCTCGAGGGGAAATAGGGTCCTGAAGCAGCCCACCTTGTACCTGCTGTTGGCACTGGAGCCACTACTCACACCTGCTGCTGGTGCCCGGCACTGGTCCTGATTCTCACTGGCAGCAGGTGCAAGTAGAGGATGCTGTCCCCTGATCGCCCTTGAGGGCTTCTTCACCTCCCCCTTGCTCCTGAGGGGCAATCAGGGCAGCAGCCACCGCTCAAATCCACTGATGGTGCTGGTCCTACTCACACCCACTGCTGGCTAGAGTCCCAATCGCTCCATGCCATCAGCAGGTGCAAACAGGGCCAGCATTGTCAGCATGTGGGAGTGGGGGTGGAGGGAGCAAGGCTGCTGGCAGACAGGGCACCAGGGGGCTGGGTGAGAGGGGTCAGCAGGGACCATGGAGGATGTTCTGAGACCCTCCCCTGTGCCCATCACAGCCTCATGGTCCACAATTCCTTTCAAGGTGCTAGTCTTATGTATAAAACAACCTAAAGATTCTATTAGTATTTGTTATAATTTATAAATCATAGATATTCTATAAATCATAGTTATATCGTTTAAAGGGGAATTTCAGGTAGATACAAAAAAAATTTGTAACAATGAATTGAAGTCTATCTGATTTCTTTTATTTCACTGAATAATGCTTCTTGAAAATATTTTTCTCAGTTTTCTGAAACAAATTCTAAAGATGTGGCCTTGGGTATAGTTGTTACACAGTTAGGTACATTGGAGAAATTCTATGACTATTATCAAACTATTGACAGAAATAAAAGAAGTTGAATTAAGAATTGTTCTCTATAATAATGCTTGTTCAGTGAGTCATGGAAGTGTTTTACAAAGATTTACTATACTGTTGTTAACTGCAATTCAAATCTTTCTTGAAACAAAAGAAATGTTTTCCCAATATTTTATAATAATGGCAAAAATAATGGCAGTGTGAGCTATATTTTCTCAGCAATTTTAGGTGACATAAAAGTGAGCTAAATTTGAAACTCCAAGAAAAATAAAATAATATGAACTTGATAAACAGGTAAGTGAGTTTATGTTCATATTGAAACGTTTCAAGATAAAAACCAATAGTAATGACTTATACATTTTTTCTAATAAGATCAATATCCAGAAGTACTTTTTATTTTAATTAAAATTGTTATGTAAATTGGTGGCAAAACTCTAAGAAACATTTTAGTGATATTTATCATTTTTGAGTTTCTTTTTAATTTGTGCATCCTCTTTTGAAGTCAAAGTTAATATTATTCAGTTGCCACAAGAGTTATTTATCTTTAAAAGATAGACTTTAAAACTAATATACTGTTAATTCAAAAGTAAATGAATTCTTCTAAAGGAAATGAACCAGATATTTCAAGGTGGATGCAAATATTAAAGTAAAATTATTTTTGGAATATATTTACATTCCTGGAATTCTATAAGATCTTGGAACAACTTGAATAGGTGAATCTAATTTTTAAATTATAATTTTAAGAAATCTATCTACACATGAACTATTTCTCACAAAAATTTAGAATCTGAATTGTGATGTGCTGTAATTGAAAAATATATATCAAATTTCAAAGACAGTATGAAATTATGTAAACTCTCTCAGCAATTTTATATTGATTATATGTTAAAATCTGTTGGATAATTGTGTTAAACTATATTATTAAAGTTAATTGTATATTCTTGTTTTATCTTTTAATAAAGCTGCTAGAAAGTTTTAAAATAATTATGTGGAATATATATTTCTATTGGAAAGCACAACTCTGATTGTTGTATTTTCTTTCTACTTATTTATTCATAAACAGGTTTGAGGTTCATATAGTTTGCTGCTGTGATCTTACTAATAAGTATGAAGTCTTTGGAAAACCCATAATGTACTTATTATTTGCCTATCATTGATCTAGCATCAAATTCAATCAAGAGATGATAAATTTGTTAATATATAAATTTGCTAAACACTGGGTCATAGTTCTATAATTATACTATATTAATGTGAATTATGCAAACCTTTTTTCCTATCTTACACTTAGGCCATGAATTCATATTTTGTCTGAATGATCTCTATGTTCAATTAAACACAATTTTCCATACATGAGGATTATATCATGATAGGAGGCAGACCAAGATACTATTTTACGGTGTTAATGTCTCCATAAAAAAAAATGTTAGTGAATTTTATTCTTCTTAATGGAAGAACAGAATTTTATTCTTCTTAATGGAAGTCACATCATTAAAATTACGTAAAAGACTCATCATAGCTTTTACAAAGGTGAATAACTTATAAACACAAGATGACTCTTTGTTTTATTATATAGTGTCAGAGAAAAAAAAAAGGACAAATTTTAAAAAGAAAAAGCCTGTGATCTATCAATAAGTAAGTAATATGCAAAAACAGTTACAGTACATTTAATGCACAGCAAAGTTTCTCCTATCAGATAACCTGGTATATACAATTTACTTAGTACTTATATGTGGAATAAACTAATGTTTTAACAAAATATTTAAAGCAGAAATTCTCCTGAAAATGTATTGGAAATTCTCAGCCCTATGGGTTGAATCTAATAGACATTTCTGGATGATTTATCCAGAACTTAAAATATTCTTAATTTCAATTTCAAGGCAGAAATGGGCAATTAGAAATAAATTATATAAACTAAAGATTAACCTGAAGGTCTATGTTTATTGATATTAGATAATTTGTCAGGAATGGCATGAACTGTTACTGTGCCTAATTTCATCATATATAAAATGGGAAATATACTAGTAATAGTACCCATTTCATAGAGTTATTGCTATAGGAATTGCATTAATAAGTGAATACAGAGTAAGTATTCAGTAAATATTACTTTTCATCATTAAGCAGATTTACTAGTAACACATGATTCTAGTCCTTACACAAGTCTCACTTTCTCAGTGAAAAGTCCCCGCATTCTCTCATTGCCTCTTTTACAAATATTAATGTTTTTATTATGTTTCCCCTTTCACATTTTTTTATAATTATATTTTTTGTTGTTGTTAATCCTTGTCTGAGGATATTTTTCCATTGACTTTTAGAGAGAATGGAAGGGAGGGGGAGAGACAAAGAGAGAGAGAGGAATATCTATGTGAGAAAGAGACATAAATTGGTTGTCTCCTACATGCACCCTGACCAGGGCTGGGGTTCAGCCTGCAATCAAGGTACATGATCTGGACCGGAACTGAACCTGTAACCCTTTAGTCAGTGGGCCAAAGCTCTATTCACTGAGCAAAACCAGCTAGGTACATTCTTTTTATTAAAATATATTTTTATCAATTTCCGAGAGGAAAAGAGGAGAAAGAGATAGAAATAACAATAATTAGAGAAACTGATTGACTGGCTGCTTCCTGGACACTCCTATGGGGAATTGAGTCTACCAGTATAATCCAGGCCCTAACCGGAAATTAAACCATGGCTTCCTGGGTCATAGGTCAACACTCAATCACTGAGCAACACTGGTTAGCCCCTTTCACATTCTAAGTTCCTCAACAGCAAATTTATATATTATAAACTGAGGTGTGGTGGTTCAGATCTAGGATCTGCAATCTAATACAGTGGTACCTCGAGATATGAGTGCCCCACCATATGAGATTTTTGAGATATGAGCCGTCGAGTGAGCGATTTTTGCTTTGAAATACGAGCAACATTTGAGATAGGAGTAATCGTGCAGATCAGCCGACTACACATGACCCACCAGTTTACCTCGACTCATAGTTTCCCATGCCTCAAGGTTATAGAACGAATTAAACTCGTATCTCAAGGTACCACTGTACCTGTTTCTTACTTGAGCCTGCTTCCTTTTTGAATTAAAGGGGAATGATAATAATATGCTAAAATGGTATGGGGAGGAATTTAATAGAAACATAGGCAAATTACAGGAACAACACCTGGTAGATGCTCAATAAGAGTGTGATAATTTCTACAAGCATCCCTTCATGTGGGCATTCATAATATAATATATTCTTATATAGAGGTGATGTAGGTCTACATTTGTTTCCTGGAAGCCATTACATGTCTACTCCTGTTTACTATATATATTAATAAACTGCCAAAATGCTATAGCTATTATTTTGCTTTTGTTTTTTTTCTGTTTTTGTTTTGTTTGTTTGTTTGTTTTGTGAGCTTTCAATTACACTTTGCTCCATTTTTGGCATCCTTGATCCGAAATTTTTGCTTTTTCTTAATCTTGCCAATTTCCCAAATTAAGTAGGATAGTACTCACTCCCTACTAGAATATATAAGAGAATATTTGTGCAAAAATCCTGGCTTCAAGGAACTGCCAAACTAATTAAAGTTTATCATTTATGGCAGAGAAAAGTGCTTTTATGGATGACTGCACGGTGAAGGAAAGCCCAGATATTTGGTTAGAACAGAAGTCACTTACATGAGGTAAATTCCAATGTCACACATGTCTCTGATTGTACTAGAAGAAACTAAAGAGGAAAGGAGGCATTGTGCTAAAAAATAGAATTATTATTATTTTTGTACATTGTACAATATAAAAAATTACTGTGGAAATTCGCAGATACCATTAGGAGGCAAGAGCATGATTCAAAAATTTTACTTAGATTAGGAAAGCATGGCGGCATTTTATAAAAAAAAAATCATTTATGCAGTCAAAATTCATTTACCAGGATAATTACTTCTTCCTAGTCCACCATTAGAAGTAGTGTTCATACACAAGTAACATTGCTGGGACTCTCTATTGTGGGAACCTCTTTCCATGTCCCGCGTGGTTCAGGGTTCCCGGGTCAGGGTTCGGGTTCTAAAGGAGGCCATATGCAAACGAAATGAGAGACTAGAAAACATTAATTTAGCGATATTGGGGGGTCAGGCAGGAGCCTTCCTCTAGTGGGAAGGACTACCACTTGCTCTGGCCTTTTTCTCCCTTTTATTAAGGCTTTGGGACACACCCCTAGCCTTTAGGCAGGAAATAACAGAAATTAACATGATACAAACAGATAGTTTCAACTAAACAATGAGTAATCAGCTCTGACCTTTCAGAGCAATTAAGGTTTGCCAGCCTTCTGGCCTTCCGTTTACATCCACCTAGTGAGAACAATTTCATCCACCTAGTGAGAACAATATTTGGTCTCCAACACTCTATAACTAGGATGTACACATTACAGATATCTGCCTTATAGGATACATTACCATAAATATTATTTGCTGAATATAGTGTTTCTTTGTACATGCGTGTTCAGAGACAAAATATTGCCAAATGACTGGACAGAAGAGAATGTTAGATGTACTTTGAGTTAAGTATTATTGACAGATTCCTTTATTCTACACATGTGTATCAAGTGATTATTATATCAAGCACTTATATACTATAGGTGAAGAGAAATAAAAGTGTAAGGACCCCACTATTATCTAAGGGGGGATAATAAATAAAACAGATACATGTGTAAGTTAAATAACATACACACGCACACACACACACACACACACACACACACACACATATATAAACATGCAAGTCATAATAAAATATTACAAAGTGTGTTTGAAAGTGAGGTGCTATTTTAAGTGTGGTGGAGTAGGTATTTGGAAGAGTCATACATGAAATGGAAACAGCTGGGAGGCCTCCTAAATTGGTAACCAGCTTGGTTCGATGGGAGAGCAGCAAAGAGACCCTGATGGTTTAACATAGTATGCGTGGTCCTGGGAGGTGAGGTCTACGAGGTAGTCAGGGCCAATCCAGAGAGGGCAGTTTATTGTCCTTCTAAATGTGCTAGAAAAATCCTATGGCATACGTAGAGTATATATCCAGAAATGTTAACAGTCCTGTTAGAAAATAGGTATGTACTGTTTCTAAGCCACTACAACATGCATCGCACTAGAAATATTCTTATATATCATCTCCTTTGGTCCTTGGGACCACCTTCTTAGGTAGCCATTATCTCTATTTTATAACTGAAGAAACTAACATTCAAAAAACCTGCTCAACTCTCATAGTCAGTGGTGAAGCCTTCTTTACCCCAGTCTGTGTGATTCCAATCTATGCCTTTTTTCTTTGTGTGTGTTTGTTGCATACTGCCCTTCAAAGTTACATGTTCCCTGTATCTGTCAGAAACCTAAACACGTGAAATTGGGCTAAACTGGGGAATTAGGGGAGCTAATATGATGCATATTGTGATGCCAGGGTTTCTATATTGGTCATTAATTTAATTTTCACTACAATTCTGTTCAGTGAGGATATAATTCCATGTCGTGGACAGGGGAAGCACAGGATCATAGATCATATGTAATAACGAAGGTCCCATAACTGATAGAGAGGACTCAGAAGGAGAATATATGTTCACCTGACTTCCATGCTAACACTGTCTTCACAGGAGCAGAACCCTTGCGAAACTTATAGGAAAGAGGTCCTTCTACCTCTTAGTTATGCCTGCTATCTGAAACAAATCATTGTGACACAGAAAAAAAGTATCTTGCTAAATTAGGAAACTGTCAGATTTATGTTAAACTCTAAGCTTCACTGAAGTGAAAGGAAAAAAAAAAGTGTTCTGTGGTCTCTGAATTATCTGAACACTCAGAATTCCTTCAAAGGGCACAAAGACATTTTGTCACTTCTTAACAATAAAGTTTTTATAAGCTGGAAGAAGACAGGAGGGAAAAAAGGAAGGTGCGTAAAAGCTCTTTTGAGAAATTTGACATCATAAATATTTGCCTGAAGTACTGGTTTGACCCTTATAGAAATGAGAGATTTGAAAAAGCTTTCACTAGATGGATAACCATGAAAGAATAATCATATTTTGTCGTGGGTAAATCAAAGGGGATGAAGTATTTTTAAAAGATAATCTCTGGTTCAGTGTAGAAAGTTTCATTACATCTGAATAAGGCAAAAATTCTGAGTGATTTCTAATATTCCATTTATTTTAGTCAGTTCTCATTTTACATGTAAGCAAAGGTGGGATTTTATTGCCACTATCAGCACCACGAAAGATTACTTTCCTGCTTCAGATTTTGTTCTTGTTTATCATATACTCCATTGTGTCTCTGATATGTATCACTTGCAGTTCCCAGAAAGAACAAAGAAACACTATTATCTGACATCACACTAAAGCCCTGTGTGGTGTTGTGTTCTTTTTTTTTCTTTCTTTTATTTCAAATTCTGCTAAAGCATTCTTCAGTTCTCATGTTCTCTTTCCAAAAATGCTACAGCTAAAGTGAAACAGGAGACTTCATTTGAGAAGACATTAAAGCAATTTCTACAGCAAACTTGAGAATCATAAAGACATAAATCCTGTTATTTTGAAATCATGAAGGAAGTAAAAGTCACTGAGAAGCCTAAATATTTGCCTAATTTTGGAATTAGACTTAAAGGATACAATTGCAAGTGGTAATTTTGAAGCCTCTCACTCCCCAAGAAGAATACTTTAATTTCTAGAAAAACTACTTTAATTTCTAGATGACTTCAGTTTGTAAACTGAAAAGATAATATTTGGAGAGAGATACTTCCTCTGAATTTAACTAACATTGTGGTTAAATGGAGACAATTGGCAGGATTACATCTTATCTAATAAAAGATAATATGCAAATTAACCATCACCCTGCTATACCCACAAGCCAGGTCCACCAGCTACATCCACCAGCCAATCAGGAGCAAGTATGCAAATTAACCCCAACCAAGATGGCTGTGGCCACAGAGCAAGGAGGAGGGAGGCTAGGGTTTCCCCAGAGATGGAGGAAGCCAAGTTTTTCACACACCTTGGTGGGCCCAGGCCTCCATTCAAGGCTACAAAGTTTCAATTATAGAAGATAAATAAATCCCAACAAAAATGGCAGCACTCATGGAGCTAGAGAGAGCAGGAGACTAGGGTTGCCCCTGGTGATGGAGGAAATCAAGCTTTCCACCTGCCCTGGCCTGTCTTTGCCTCTGCTTAAGGCTAAAAAGTTTCAATTATAGAAGATAATTAAATCCCGACAGAAATTGCTGCCACCATGAAGCAAGCAGGAGGATTGGCTCCACTAAGGCTAAAAAGTTTCAATTGTAGATGATAAATAAATCCCAGATCCCAGGCCCTCCACTAGGGCCACCAGGGGTGTAGCCGGCCTGCAAACCACCAAAGACCCCTCGCCCAGGCCATCCCATACCCCAAAAGGAACCCCCACCTGATTTGGGATACCCCTTAGAGCAAATTAGCTGGCCCCCACCCATGCACCAGGCCTCTATCCTATCTAATAAAAGAGTAATATGCAGATTAACCATCACTCCAACACACAATGTGATCAAAGATCCTGCCCCCAATGTGGACACAAAATGTTCACCAGGGGAGGGCAGTTGGCAGGGAACAGGCCTGCAAGGGAGGGCAGTTGGGAGCAATCAAGCCTGCAGGGCAGGACAGTTACAAGTGACCAGATCTGCAGAAAGGGCAGTTGGGGTGGGGGGTAGGCCTGAATAGATCAATTGAAGGGGACCAGGCTTGCAGGGGAGGGCACTTAGGGGGGACCAGGCCTGTAGGGGTAGGCAATTAGGGGTGACCAGGCCTCAGAGGAAGGCAGTTAGGGGCATTTAGGCTGGCAGGGGAGCAGTTAGGCATCCATCAAGCTGGCAGGGGAGTGAATAGGGGGTGATCAGGCTTGCAGATAGAAGCAGTTAGGGGAAACAGGAAGACAGGCAGGTGAGCAGTTGAGAGCCAGCAGTCCTGGATTGTGAGAGGGATGTCCAACTGCCCATTTAGATTTGATCCTACCTGGATTGGGCCTCAGTGGGCAGTCAGACATCTCTCAAGGGGTCCCAGATTGGAGAGGGCACAGGCTGGGCTAAATGACACCCCTTCCTTCCGTGCACTAATTTCATGTACCAGGCCTCTAGTACTAATATAAAACTGTCAGACCTTACTTTTTTATACAATGCTTTACTCTAAAGTATTTTTTTTTATTGATTTCAGAGAGGAAGGGAGAGAGAGAGAAAGATAGAAACATCAATGAAGAGAGAGAATCATTAACCAACTGCCTCCTGCATGATCCCTACTGGGGATCAAGGCCACAACCAGGGTCTTGTCCCCAACTAGAAATCAAACCATGACCTCTTGGTTCGTAGGTCGATGCTCAACCACTGGACCATGCCTTAGTCCAGAAAGAATTGTGGTATGAGACTCTTTATAAAATGCAGATCGTACAAGAAAAAAAGCAGTGAAAAAAGACGTGGTCATCATTGCTTAGATTGTTAAGAAAAGGAGAGGTACAGAAGGTAGCTCCCTTTTGTTGCACATTTAACCCATCCTTCAGTCCCTGCTCCAGAAGGACTTTCTTTGCCACTCCCTTCTGGATATGATGAAGGGAAATTCACAAAGAGAAGTTTTTTCTTTGGAGAAGAAGCTGGAATTCACGACCAGGTAGAGATGAAATAAAAGCAGATACAGAAAATTTAAAGGCGGGAACTAGCAGATCGTATAAAATATAATGTGCTGTTGACATTGAGTTTCCCCCATCAGAATGGAAATAACTGGACCGTTGAAATCTTGCAAAGCCTATTTGATCCCACGAGGAGAATACGTTGAGCTTGCTTTCTCTTCTTAACCAGAATGTGTTGAAGATATGATTTTAAGCAACCTTATAGTGACACTCCTCCCACAGAGCTCCAGGGCAGCAGGCATGCATAGTGAGGGTGAAACGAAGCCAGAGGACATGCATCTTGTTTATAATGCGGGTGCGTTACTTCTATTCCTTCCGGTATATTTGCCAGGTGAGCATTACGATAATAGGAATTTGGTAATGACTGGATCGTGTAATTGAATTAGCAACTTAATTGTCATGCAGGAAGTTTTCGTGTTTTTGTTTTAATGGACTGAATATCGTTTCTTTCTGTTTTAAACAGGCCCTCATTAAGCACAGTAAGTGAGCAAATGCACTGGGTCCTGGACCGCCAATCTGTCTGTTTCTGATCAATAACGCCCGCTGCAGCCAAACTGATCAGACAACAGTTCTTTAGGCCACCAAAATTAACAGACTACAACGTATGTTTTTTCAACCCTCTGCATGAATGTCACTTAATGTGATAAATAGATATGCATAACTGCCACTTAATATGTTAAGTTGATCAATAGGCCATGCCTGTATCTTTGATGAGCAGACCAATGAAGACCCACATGGCCTGTGATTTTCTCCCTTCTGCCACTCTATCTTGCTTCTTTCACTTCCTACTTTGGTCGATCCCCTTAGTTTTTCATTCTTTTCCCACTCTTTATTTTCCCTGTGAATGTATGCAAGTATAATTTAGTACATCTAAAAACGCATTTATTGCCGAGACCGGTTTGGCTCAGTGGATAGAGCGTTGGCCTACAGACTGAAAGGTCCCAGATTCGATTTCGCTCGGGGGGCATGTACCTTGCTTGTGGGCACATCTCCAGTGTGGGGTGTGCAAAAGGCGGCTGATCGATGTCTCTCTCTTATCGATGTTTCTGACTTTCTATCACTCTTTCTTCCTCTCTGTAAAAAAAACATTAAAATATATATTTTAAAAAGGCATTTATTGGCCTCCCACTATGCTCTGAGACAGGCAGTTGGCAAAGGAGGCATCAACAAAACAGACAAATTATTTGTTTAATGAGCACAGAGACAGAGAACGGTGTTCCTTTAGTCAGTTTTGGGGTGGGGAGGCATGCACATGTGCACACTTGTGTGTGTGTGTGAGTGTGTAGTGTTAAGATAAAAGGCAGTCTGTGCAGTTTCTATGGCAATCTCGGATCCATTACTGGATTTTGTGTGTTTCATGTCATCATGCCATTTTGGCCAATATACTAGTAAGCCTAGACAATTTTGCAGTATTTCTTCTATGCTCATCAATAATGCTATATATTTAAAGCAGAATTCTGTCAGTGAAGAAATTTGGAAAAATATCAGGGATATAACTATACATTAGGTATTTCAAAGACTCTGAAGGAGAACTCTCCTTATAAAAGCGAAACACAAAATTAATGAAATTAGCATATGTCTCTCCTCATACTCATTTTGAGCCAGGCTTCAGCTGCCAACTTGACAGTGCAGGGCGACAAGGAAGAAAACTGTCTAGGTTGTTGCAGTGTTGAACATGACAAGTCTACATCTCATCTCCCTGAGTGGAGTTCAGGATATTGGCAGGAGGGGACAAGGGAGAAATTTTGTTTGCTGCAAATAATCTCGCAGCTCATTAGCACCTCAGTGACTAGTGGTCACACTTTATTAAATGTGTTTATTTGGTAGTGTCAACTTTCCTTTTGAAATGTTCTTGAACAATAGCCCTGAACTCTTTCAGGTTGGTGTTTCAGGAAAGTAAAAAAATGGAGTTGTGCCTTAACTGGTTTGGCTCAGTGGACAGAGCGTCGGCCTGCAGACTGAAAGGTCCCAGGTTCAATTCTGGTCAAGGGCATGTACCTTGGTTGTGGGCACATCCCCAGTAGGCAGCTGATCAATGTTTCTCTCCCCTTGATGTTTCTAATTCTCTATCCCTCTCCCTTCCTCTCTATAAAAAAATCAATAAAATGTATTTTAAAAAATAGAGTTGTGCTACCAGAGGGAATCTATATATATAAAAGGTCCCTCCTACTGTCCAACCAGTCATTATGATGTACACTGACCACCAGGGGGCAGAAGCTCTGCACAGGAGCTGCTGAGCTGCAGTGACTTGGCAGCCACAGTTCTCAGGTGATGCACCCTGAAACTAGAGAGAAGGGGGTTCTATTCCTCATGGTGTCACGCAATTCCACCTTCAGCTGTGGGTTCTGCTTTTGCTGTGGCACCTTCGGTCAGAATCTGGTTTATTGCACACCTGTGTTTGCATTGCACACTCTGTAAGACAGCAAGCAACTTTGCAGAGTGTCCTCTTGCGTTCTGGGACCCCTCAGGGGATGCCAGAGACCTGGTTTCAGCCTGATACCTGCAGGCCAGGCCAAGCAATCAATCCCACCTGCCGGAGGGAACCTGCTCACTCCCCAGAAGCCCTTTGAGCCACCCCAGGAATGGTCAGCTGGGGAGGGACCTTCAGAGGTTGGCTGCAGGGTGAGTCCAGCCCCTCTAGCCCAGTCGTACCCTGCTGGTCCATTCTAATTAGTTTCCTTTCAATGTGCACGAATCTGTGCACTGTTTCACTAGTTTCATAAGGGCTGTACTCTACAATGAGCAGCCCAGGGTCATCTGGATATTTCAGATTGAGAGATAAAAGCAAGTATCTCATGCTGTGAAATGTAAAAAGTTAGAGTCTAGTTTTTGAAAACTCATTCTTGAAGAATTTATTTTACTTGCTAAATCTAGGAAAATGTCCTTTAGTTTTTTTTTTTTTTAATTTACTAATAGCCAGTGATGTTGACATTGAGTCTAAAGTGAGAATAAAGACAATAAAGGGAAGTAGAATGATTAGGGGTTGCTCCAGGCATTATACAAATATCTATGTAAGAAAAATAGTATCACTCACACACATGCAGGCACATACCTTCAGCATCTTAGAATATGTAAGATAAGGACTCATTATTATATGACTAGAAGCCTGGTGCACAAAATTCATGCACGGGACAGGTGTGTCCCTCAGCCCAACCTGCACTCTCTCCAATCTGGGATGTCCCTCTCACAACCCAGGACTGCTGGCTCCCAATCACTTGCCTGCCTGCATGCCTAATTGCCCCTAATCACTTCTGCCAGCTAGCCTGAACACCCCTTCACCACTCCCCTGCCAGCCTGATGCCTAACTACTTTCCTGCTGGCCCAATTGCCCCTAACTGCCCTCTCCTTGCCAAACTAGCATCCCTAACTGCCTTCCCCTGCTGGACTGGTTGCTCCCAATGCCCTCCCCTGCAGGCCTGGTTGCCCATAACTGTCCTCCATTACCAACCTGGCATCCCTAACTGCCCTCCCCTGCAGGACTGGTCACCCTTAACTGCCCTCACCTGCAGGCTTTATCACCCCAAATTGCCCTCTCCTGGCAACCACCTTGTGGTAGCTATCTTGTGTCCACATGGGGGCAGCCATTTTTGACCACATAGGGGTGGCCATTTTGTGTGTTGGAATGATGGTCAATTTGCATATTACTTCTTTATTATATAGGTTTATATAGGATTCATATGCCTACTAAGGCATTCTCTGTCTGATAGTGTAAATTCATTGTTCATGATAATTATTAATTCTTTAGCTATAGTCTCAGTTAAATAAAAGGTAATATACCAGTTCAAAGGTGCTTGCTTATGTGAGGGACTCAAATTTAAAGTTCTTTGGATTTGTTTCAGAGCCCAGTAATAACTATTGCATAAAAATATATTTTTACTGTTAGTGATTGCTATTTCTAGGCAATCTCTAGTCTTGATTTTAGTTACCTCCAGGGGAATCAATGTGACTGATACTTTCCAAATAAAAGCATTTCAGGAGGCAATTTTTCTCTTTTTTCTGCTGCAGTCACTTATTGAGGGAAAATCTATCAAGATAGTTTAATATGAATTACATACAACTAACTATTTGTACATTATAGTACATTACCCAAGAGAGCATATTCACTGGTATTCTGATTTTAACTTCTCACCTGTATTTATTCAAACAATTATTAGGGATATCATCAATCAGTCTGTATAATTTCAGAAAATCTCTTAAAGTACACCTATGTTTAAACAGGTTTTTGCCTTCATTTGCATTCTCTTTTTAAAGTACCAATAATAAGGTGAGATAAAATAGTGTCAGAATACCTTATTAGTAACAAAAAAATCAAAATTGTAAAGAAACTAAACTTGTAATTACCAACAAATGTTAGGACACATAGTGACATAAAATACCAACTAGAGTTAAATTAATACATTAAAAATAAGATGATATATTTTGATGAACTTGTCTATTTTTGTGGAAATATGTTTGTTATTCATTGACTTAGAAGATGTTCATTGAGTATCCACTAAGTTTAAAACCCTCTTTAGAATATGGTAATTAGAGAAAATGTTAAGGAAGACAAAATTGCTGATCTCATGGTGAAAAAAAATTTTACTGAGGGAAAACTTGTGGATAATATATAGTGTCTAATGACAGTAAAACTATGATTAAGATGAAAAAAATGAACACAAAAATCAATAATGAGGATTTTAACCCAATATCTGTAATCTTCAAAATACTCAAACAAGAATTCTAGAATGGGAATATTTTAGAATTAAATAATGTCTAAATATATCTGTGTGTATAAATATTTCTTAAATCTGAGACCAAAATCATGGTACACACACACACACACACATAAAAATAATAAATTACAATTCATCTAAAATGAAGGTATTTCGCTCTTCTAAAAATATCATTAAAAAAACTAAATTAACCCACAGACTATAAGAAAATATTTGCAAAGCAGGTATCTATCCGGTGAAGGCAGACTCAAGAGACTATGCACTGTATGTTTCCTTTACATGGCATCTGTGAAGTCAAAATGGTTCAGCTATCAAAAGATCAATGCTTGCCATAGGATGTATGGAGAGATTGATTCTGATGAGGCAAAGAAAAATTGTTCATATTGTATAAATGTACTATATCTTAATTGTGATGTTGTTTATGTAACTATTTGATTTGTCATAACCAGTAAAGTATATATAAAAAGGATGTGTTTATTATATGTAAATTGGACCTTAATTTATAAAATCAAAATAAAGAAACCAATTTGTACCATGTTTATAGAAACACTAGAGGCCCGATACATGAAATTTGTGCCAGAGTAGGCTTTTCTTCCCCAATGTTACTGGCCCTGGCTTCTCTCTGGCACCTGGGACCCGGGCTTTCCTCTGGCCACCAGCAGGCACCCGGGGCCTGAGTGTTTCCCTCACAGCTCCAGCTTCACCTGGAAGGTCATCTGGAAGGACATCTGGTCTAATTAGTATATTATAGCTTTATTATTATAGATGACAACTTTAGTAAATGCAATGAAAACATTTGTTAAGTTTCAACATGAAAGATTTTTAAAAACCTCTTAGGATACTATAATTAGAAAAGAACTTTCTTAATCTAATAATAAGCATCTATAAAAACCTTTAACAAACATCTGACTTAATGGTGAGTTATTGAAATGAGAAAGAGAAAGAAATAAAATGTTTAATCACTAGAAAATTAGAAATAAATCAGTCACAATTTGCAATATGATGTGTATATAGAAAATCTAAAGAAAGTATGAGATTTGACCTGAGTAGTGGCTAGAGCATTGGCCTGCAGGCTGAAGGGAATAGGATTTGATTCTAGTCAAGGACACAGGCCTTGCGGGCTGGTTTCCTAGTTGGAGCATGCAGGAGGCAGCTGATCAATGATTTCTTTCATGATTGAGATTTGTTTCTCTCTCCCTCTACCTTCTTTTCTGAAATCAATAAAAATACACTTTAAAAAGTAAATATATACACTGCATATCATTAAAAAAATCAAATACCTACTAAAAACTATTGTAAAAGATTGTAAAACCTCCACACCGACTAATCCACATCACTACCAAAAATGTAAATATCTAAATAATTGGAGAAAAATAAAATTTTCAGGTAATGAAATATTCAATATTGCTAAGTTAAATATTCATTCACTAATCTATAGAATCAATATACTCCCATAAAAAAGAAACACCACACAGTCAATATTTTTTGCATGTGAAAATTAGCCAGTTGCAAACTTTATATAGAAATTTGTAAGGGCCCAATATTCCAAGATAATCTTAGATATGTGGAAGAATAAACCATGAGGAATTACACACAGACATAATCTTTATTGTAAGTGATGTTAATTAAGGCAGCAAGAATATGGAAGAGTGAACAATTTAATTGAGTAGACTCTATAAACACTGCTTCACACATATATGATACACTGAAACACAATGAAAAATGAGTGGACTTTCTATAAAATGATGCTGGGAAAGTTGAATTGCTATGCCAATGGGACATATTACATAAAAATCTATTTCAGGTGGTTTATAAATGTAAATGTACCAGGTAAGACTATAAAGCTTTTAGACTAAAGTCTAAGAAAACATTTTTATGACCTCAGGTTGTTAAAGACTCCAGCAAAGAACCTGTAAAACAACAGAGAAGAAAAAGTACTAAAAAAATTTAATCAATGGAATGTTAATAAAACTAAGAAATTCTTCTCATCAAAAGACAACTTTAAAGAAAATAGTAAGTCACAGATGGGAAGAATATAATTTTACAACCAAGAACTTGCACTTCAGATATAAAAAGAAATCCTAGGAATCAATATTTAAAAGATAGAATAACTGATAGATAAATGGGGAACAATTTAAAAGTACTTCACAAAATATGATACCTAAATAGCCAATGTACACATTAAAAAAGAGGTTCTTGACAATAATTAATCATCACGAAAATAGAAATTTAAGTAAAAATGAGGTACTTCAAATTCCAGCCACAATAAATAATTGAGACAGCTTCTCACTACCACTAATTAGAAATCTGAGGAAATACATACAACAACTATTTTCAACCACTGGGTACACACAGCACAAGAATGTCGTCCCTGAGATGACAGAGAATATTAAGGAGAATATTAAAAAAGAACAACTAAGATGTCCTCAATTTTTCACTGGAAGGCAATTTTCAGACCACATCCCTGGGCAGGGAATACTCAAATGAGACAGTATAAAGGATAGTATAAAGAAACATAAGACAGTGTGAGGCATCTGAGATTTATGGGCAGACTACCAGAAAGGAAGAAACTATGCAAAAAGGGGGAAAAAAAAGAAGTTATAGAAGTCTTCATAATGTGCCCTTGACTCTGCTGCTGAATACTAAATTTTGCATGTTTAAGGTGAAAATGCAGCAGAAACCAGTTTGGCTCAGTGGATAGAGCGTCAGTCTGCAGACTGAAAGGCCCCAGGTTCAATTCTGGTCAAGGGCATGTACCTTGGTTGCGGGCACATCCCCAGTAGGGGGCATGCAAGAGGCAGCTGATTGCTGTCTCTCTCTCATGGATGTTTCTAACTCTCTATCCCTCTCCCTTCATCTCTGTAAAAAACTCAATAAAATATATTTAAAAAATAAAAGAAAATGCACAAGGCTGGGCAGAAAGATGAACTATTCCAACACTTAATATAAGCTTGGAAGGGATGCTAATCTCAGAGGGAAAGAGGAAGAGGGTAGGTGGGTAGGAAGAGATCAACCAAAAAACTTGTATGCGTAACCCATGGACACAGAAAGCCTGGGGTAGAGATGGGCTAAAAGGGGTTAATGGGAAGTTAAAGGGGACAATCTAAAATAATCAAAGCGTAATATGCTAATTATACCAGACATTCCGAACATCCTTCAGGATGAAGCCAGAGCTGGAGGGAAGCCAACCTGGGTCCCGGGTGCCTGCAGGTGGCCAGAAGGAATCACGCCCAGGTCCCTGGTGCCAGAGGGAAGCTGATGCCAGCAGCCCAGCGAAGGAAGGGCTACTTTGGCACAAATTTTGTGCATCAGGCCTTTAGTAAAAGATATATGTTTTTAAAAAAGACCAAATACAAAGACTTCAAGGATTACCCAGATATTCAGTATAGACTAAGGAAGTATCATAGCTTAGTAGTTAGTAATAAGGAAAACCTAGACCTGAGCAGCATTTCTCAACCTTGTCTCTATTTATAAAGCTCTTTTGAAAAAGAGTTTGGCATTGTGTTATAAGGCTTCATAGATATTTATCCCATAACTAAATACTTAATTTCTATTTATTTATTTAACTATAAAAAGTAAAATAGGTAATACAAATATTTATATGAGAAGAGTCATAGAAACTTCTTTCATAATAATCCATACTATACACAACCCAAATGTTCATCAACAATTAAAGGAACAAACGCATTATGGTATATATTTACAATGGAATATGGCTCAGCAATAAAAACGAATGAACTACTGATACACATAAGCAGGATGGATATCAGAAATGTCCTGAGTGAAAGATTACACACTTCATGATATTTTTAATATAAACCTGTCAGAGACCAAATATTGTTCTCACTAGGTGGATGTAATTGTTCTCACTAGGTGGATGTAAACGGAAGGCCAGAAGGCTGGCAAACTTTAATTGCTCTGAAAGGTCAGAGCTGATTACTCATTGTTTAGTTGAAACTATCTGTTTGTATCATGTTCATTTCTGTTATTTCCTGCCTAAAGGCTAGGGGTGTGTCCCAAAGCCTTAATAAAAGGGAGAAAAATACCAGAGCAAATGGCAGTCCTTTCCACTAGAGGAAGGTTCCCGCCTGGCCTCCCAATATCACCAAATTAATGTTTTCTAGTCTCTCATTTCATTTGCGTGTGGCCTTCTTCAGAACCCGAACCCTGACCCGGGAACCCTGAACCATGCAGGACGTGGAAAGAGGTTCCCACATAAACTTTTAGTAAAGACAAATCTGTTGTCACAGAATTGGGTGGTGATCTGTGACCAAATGTGAGGGGGTGACTACAAAGAGCATGTGGTAACTGGGGGGATTATAGAAATGTTTACATTCAGATTATGCTAGTGGTTACATGCTTACTGATCAAACTTTACACTTAAAATGAGTGCAATTTGTTTTATGTTAATAATATATCAAGTTAATTAAAAATAGGTGATTACTACCAACCATCAGAAAGGCAAAACTTACAAAAAGAAGAAAATCACAAGCAGTGTTGGTAGGGGCATAAATTGAAACTTTGGAAATTATATCAATTGCCCCAACTGAAAAGACATTTCCCTTGCTCCCATCATTCAATTTCTAGATAGATAGTCAACAAAAAATATCCATATATGCAAAAGCCTAAAAGACCATCCGGCCATCTGACGGGCAGCTATGATGAGCACTGACCACCAGGGGGAAGATGCTCAATCCAGGAGCTGCCAAGCTGCAGTGACTTGGCAGCTCCAGTTCTTGGGTGATGCACCCGGAACCAGAGAGAAGGGAGCCCGATTCCAAGGTGGATCACCTAGAACCACCCTCTTGCAATGTGGGACTCCTTAGTGGGTGTCGGAGAGCTGGTTTCAGCCCCATCCCCACAAACCAGGCTGAGGGACCCCACCTGTGCACGAATCCCTGCACCAGGCCTCTAATCTATGCATATTCATGTAAGAGTATTTATAAAAATGCTGATAGCAGCAGTACTTGAAGGAACTCAAATATCCATCAAGACTAGAATGAATAATTAATTGTGATGAAATGAAATCTGCACAGCATATTTCTAGGGCTCCAGACCTTATTTTCTCACAGTAGGAACATAGAAGTCCAAGGTCAAGGTGTCAGCAGGGATGATTTCTTATGCAATCTCTGCTTGGCTTTATAAATGGCAGTCTTCTCCCCATGCATGTCTGTGTCCTATTCCCTTCTTAAAGCACACCAATCATAGGTTGCACCTAAATAATCTCATCTTAACTTAATTATCTTTTTAAAGACTCTAACTCCAATTTCAGCC
Source organism: Lasiurus borealis (assembly GCA_004026805.1). Classification (NCBI taxonomy): domain Eukaryota; kingdom Metazoa; phylum Chordata; class Mammalia; order Chiroptera; family Vespertilionidae; genus Lasiurus; species Lasiurus borealis. The sequence continues at coordinate 59,045 of PVJN01005589.1, read as the reverse complement.
ACATTCTGAGGCACTAAGGGTTATGAATTTAGCATATGGACTTTGGGTAGACACACCGCAGCTCATTAACAAAAAATGTAGATATCTTTCGGGGGTGAAATATTGTGTAGACTACAACAACCTCCATTGTATGTAACCTCCATTGTATGACCACTCTCCTAAGCATGTAGAATGGCCCTAGTTACATACCACTCTTGAGAGAATAAAGAAAATAGGCATTCGCATCATGGGTGAAGATGGTCAAAGGCACAAATTCTAGTTACAAAATAAGTTCTATAGATGCAATGTACAACATGGCGACTACAGTTAATAATACTGTAGTGTATATTTGAAAAATTGCTGAGAGAAGAATTAAAAGTTCTTGTCACAAAAGAAAAATATATGGTTGGTGACTGATTAAACAAATCATATTTTTGTGTGTGTTCTGTAGTTTCAGATGTGAAACCCTCAACTGCTCTCATTACACAATGAAAAGCCTTACAGATATCACGAAAAAAAGTCATACTTGTAAGAGTGAACGCTTGTGGGAATGAATGTGTCTGTGCCAGACGCATTTCTAACTGCTTTATGTATTGGTATAGCAACATGTTTAAACCTTGCAGAGATCCTGGCATCACTCAAACTTTTCACCTGAGAAAAATGAGGCTCAAAGTGCTAAAACTAGTTATGTACAGAAACAGAACTAATAAATGGCAGAGTCAGGATTTAAATCCAGAAAGCTGTCTCTTAACCACCATACAATGAACACCTGCACATTCCCAAAAGATTGATTTGCCCCTTGCAACTGTCTGAGATTGCATTTGACCAAAACTATATTTCCCAAGCAATTCCCGTTTAACTCAAAAATAACAATTCTACCTGTGTGATTACATTTCCAAACAAGACAAAGCTGTTGCCTCTTCTGAGGTGACCTGGGACCACTGTACCGTTTCAACATTTTCTTAGCATCTGAGATATTTGATCAGAATCATCTTTACTCTATTAAACAGGATTGAAAGTAAGCCAGCATTTGGTTGGAGTTTTGTATTATTATTTTTTTTATTTTACAAAGATTTTATCTTCTCAGTGTTAGTGTATGGAAAAGGGATCTTGCTGTAATGGTCCTTTATTACATTTATTTCAATTGAGTTAAATAACAGGAAATTTAATTTTTGCTCTAGCCACTATAATTGATGAATGATATTACTTTATACTGAGGTCCCATGGTTTAAATAGGAATAAACCACTAGTGTCTTTGCACAACAGATTGTAGTATTTAAAGCAAAAGCAACAATTTCTGAAATTCTAAGAGTAAAAAAATAAACTTCATAGAGATTGATTTGGGGCAGCTCTGCTTTACCAGAAACAGAAGTAAAATTATCATTATTGGTCAATGAAAATTCTAGACCAGACCACAAAATTTGATAAAATCTTGGTAATGTGAACAATATTGTCATACATTGTGGTTATTTAAATAACTAAACATTTTCATCCTCTGGTTCACCCTTTATATCTATCATAACATTTTCAAGCGTATGACAACTAAATGGCTTCAGGATTTTGTTACTGTCTCTTTAATGCAGTTTTACTTTAAGTATGGTTATTTGCTCCAATTTAATGCATAATTTCTGCAATTAGAACTTGAGTAGGGTTAATTTTTTTCTTCTCTGCAGCTCTTTATTGCTTTGTTATGTCTAGACATACCACATATCTTCTGCAATAAACATTTGAGTTTGACTTCTTAATGCTATTGAGATGTTTACATCACTTACAGTGTCTTAGCAATCCATTCATCATAATAATGTCAAGTAAAATTTATGATGCCGATGCTACTTCTGGTGACAACATCATGAAAAGAAGATTAACTACAAGAAATCCTTTGGTAGCAAAAGAAGTAAGATTGTTTTCTGTCTAGAAACTTGTCTGTCACATTTGTAATTGTATTGGAGTCTTCTCTGCCATTTCAAATTTCTTATCTTAAAATTATGCATTATCAGAGAAGAGTAACATCTTGATTTCTTTTTTTTCCCCAATAGGGTTATTTTTAAAATGAAGAATGTTACAAACAATTCATAATTAAGAGCTGATTAAATATAACATCCGAAGCTTAGAAAATGCATTGGCATTTGGTACTCAAAAAGTTGTAAATAAACTTAATGATACTCATTTTTAAATCACTTGTAACAAAAGAACAGAAATGAATTGACAAATTTTATTTATTTATTCATTTTTCAATTTACTTAGACAAAAAAAAATATAGTCCACCCAATACTGGGTAAATTTTTAAAAATCGTTTGAAACCTTTGCTTTTAATCTAGAGATCTATCAGTAACAATATAGTCTGTTTAAAAGTGTATGGTCTGTACTCGTCCACACTAAGATTAAATTTCATTTAGAAAGGTAAGTGAAAAAGCTACATATTGTCTTATACCGAGTTTTTGTAAGAATAGAACTATCTCCTACCCTGGAACCCTCTTTTAAAATAAATAAATGAAAAGAGAGTTACTGATGCAGTTGCCAACAGACTTTGATTTGGTCGTAAATCTCACAATCCTATTTAAAAAAGATGTTCCATTATTCTAAATATCAATATTTGCATTTTAAAAGGATCATTTTTTTGGTTTGGGGGTGACAGTGTGAAATGGATTGAAAAGCCCACAGGAGAGGGGATACAATACAGAGGGGGAGGCCTCTGAGATTCTTGAATATGAACTATTCTTTCTGGTTTCGAAGTTTCTCATTAAAAGAAAGCTCTAACAGCATGCATGAAATGGGCTGGATTGATTGGGGGGGATATAGTGCTCACTCAGAAGAGGTGGAACGTGTTTGAAAGAAAAGGATATTAAGAAAGCCTTTTTGTTTGAGCCAGTTTGCTTCCTGATGATTTTAATCCGCACCTAGGCCTGGGAAGGCATGGGTTGAGCAGAAAAACATGAGGTTACAAACTGTGTGATACTGAGGAGAGTTTTAAGGAGCACAAGAACAGATGTTAAAGCAACAGTACAAGGGAACCTTCAAATCCCATTTATGCCGAGCACATCAGACAAACAGCAGGTATGTTTTATTCTTGGTTTTTGGATATTGGTTTTCTGTGACAAACTTCCTGAAACTTATACAATCCACAAAACAGCTATATTGAGGTAGAGTCACTTGCTTATTAAAAGTCTTTAATTGGCATCTGGGTACTGCACAGGGTTATCAATAAATACGTACTCATTTTGCTTTATGAGATACCTTGTGCCAGACACGGTGAACTCAGAGATAAAAGACATATGGCCTCCTTCTTGCTGAACCCGCAGTCCGCTTAGCACCGTGAGTCATATAAGAAGCAAGTGAGTTCCATACTCCTATGAGATGTTAGAAAAAAAAAAAGATTGATCACTCTGACCTCAGCTGGTGAGAGAGAGCTTGGTGGAGGAAATCAGACTTGACCTAGATTGTAGAAGTGAGCAATAAATAAAAATAATAATAACTCATAAGCTATAGAATGTGTTACTGGTTTGAGAGCATTTTACTTCGGCCTTACCTCATTTCTCGCTCACAGTTGAGGAACAGTGAGCAAGCAGATTTGTCACAGGCAAGATGCGATTGCTGTGAGGTGAACAGAGGGGTGCTATCATTAGGAAGGAAAGATGGGGTGACATACTACAAGGGCCTTAAAGACTAGAAGCTGCGTTTGGACTGTGTATTCTAAGTTTTTGTGCATATCTTTGTGTGTGTGTATCTCTATAGATGAGAGGTGATAGCTAGATAGCTAATTTGAACACGGGGCAGAGTTATTTCTTTCGGTTGACTGGGTTATTCACAGCTTTCTCTTTAAAGCTCAGGAGAATAAACACTATTCAGAGTGCATTCTTGCCCAAATGCCTGACCTGGAATGATATCTAAGACTCTTCTCATAACTGACAATTTCAAACTGAAAGCAACACTTCATCTATATGATTTTACAGTTATTACACATTCTCCCTCAGACAGGGTTCATGTGTATAGGAAGTCTTTAGCTGTGGAAAATAAATTATCAAAAATTCTCTTTGGCAAATCGAGTGCCTGATAAACAAATACTCAGGTGAAAAAGATCGAGAAGCTTGAGGTCGCTTCATCAAAAGAGAAAATTATACAACTTTAATTCAAACCCACTCCTTCAAAAATAGATGTTACTCCAAATATGTTCAGTGAAAATTTTGCCAATGAAGATAGCAGAGTCGGTGAGAAAATGAAATGACCTCCACTTAGAATAAAATGAAGAAACATAAGTGGCGCCTGTTAAGAGCCACAGATAATGACCTGAACTTTTCAACACTTGAACTTGACAAGTATATATGATCCATAGTAACAATGTCCAGTGAAGTAAAGGAAAGCTTTTGTCTTCCATGAGATACTAGGACTGTACTTTTTTTTATTCTACGCTTTTCAATTTTTTTTTCCCTATGGGTTATCACTTTACATTGAACGGACAGTAAATACTATTTTGGATTTACATGATACCACACCTTTCTGAGACCATCATATGTCAATTCTAATCACCAACTATATTATAAATGCTACTTGCATCTTCCAAATAACATCCATGTGATCTCAATATAATTGATTATAAATAAGTTTATGAAAGAGTAAAGCATATGACATGAAGTTACAGGAAACGGGCTATAAACCCAAGGCAAAAACAAAACAAAACAAAACAAAACTAGGTTGCTTTTACATAACTGAAAACTCATGGATGCATTTCAAGTAAAGTCATTAACAGGAGGGTAATTGTAAGAAAACACATCCACAGCTTTTAGATAGCTGTATCTTTTATTGAGGAAAAGGGAGTCAAAATGTATTAAGTATGGACTATGTTCCAGGTTATAGAAAATATTTTCGTATAGTAAGCACTTTAGAAACTTTATTTCACTTAAGAGTCAGCTTGGGGGTGTAAAAAGATGTTCATGGCCGAAACCTGTTTGGCTCAGTGGATAGAACATCGGCCTGCGGACTGAGGAGTCCCTGGTTCGATTCCAGTCAAGGGCATGTACCTTGGTTGCAGGCACAACCCCAGTAGGAGGCGTGCAGGAGGCAGCTTATCGATGTCTCTCTCTCATCGATGTTTCTGGCTCTCTATCACTCTCCCTTCCTCTCTGTGAAAAATCAATAAAATATATTTTTAAAAAGATGTCATGGCCCTCTTTTAACGGTGGGAAATTTAAAATTCAGAGAGGTCCGATGACTTTCTCAAGTTCATATGTCTAATCAATGACACCCAATCAATGTTCTTGTCAGATCACATTGCTTCCTTGTCCTTATTTTACAGTCCTCCTTTGTCCTACCATCATCACACATGCAGGATCCTTATGCTGTTCCCATGCTTCCCCATTTCCAAATTTATCCAGAGAAAGGTCTGAGGTCTGTTAGATTTCATTTCTGCAAATTGTACTCAATAGCTGCCCACTCTTGTCACCTGTTAGCCAAGGTTTCAATGGTTGCCCCTTCCTCCCCCCAAAAAATAAATAGGTGCTGGAGAAATAAACACCTTCTGGTAGAATGTAAGACATTGATAATATCCTTCAAAGAGGTTACTGTGATTTATGGAAAGGGCCTTTTTTTTAATATATTTTATTGATTTTTTACAGAGAGGAAGGGAGAGAGAGAGAAAGTCAGAAACATTGATGAGAGAGAGACATTGATCAGCCGCCTCCTGCACATCCCACAATAGAGATGTGCCCGCAAGCAAGGTACATGCCCCTGACCGGAATCAAACCTGGGACCTTTCAGTCCACAAGCCGACGCTCTATCCACTGGGCCAAATCGGTCTTGGCTATGGAAAGGTTTTACTGATAACAACTCAAATGATATTGAGTACATATTTCAAATATTGAAGAATATCAGTATGATTTTGCTGCTATATGTGACCACAAAATTGTAGGGCTCTTTTTTGGAAGGTATAATAAAAAAATTAAAAATAATTTTTAAAACACAAGGCTTTATGTATTGCTTTCTTTATTGAATTATTTCACTTACACTATTGAATTCGCAACTTAGTAAACTCAGGTAGTTCTGTTTTTTTTGCATTTTAGAGAAAATAAACAAACAAACAAAGCAAAATTACAGTTATGAAGTAGCAACGAAAATAATTTTATGGTTGGGGGTCACCACAACCTGAGAAACTGTATTAAAGGATCGCATCCTTAGGAAGATTGAGAACCACTGCAGTCTAGAATCTTCTTGGAGAAGTGACTGCAAGATTCATCCCTTCAGAAAAGTAGTATGTGTTGAATGTTAAGTTCAATAAAGCAAACTAGCATTGTCAGCCATATGCAGCTATACTAGATTATGTTACCTTAATTTTTCATTTAAAATCTACAAATACAATGGGTTCTCACAACAAATAAATTAAAAATATACTGTTACTTATTATTTGGCAAACCATAAAAAACAAATACAATATCATTGTTATCCTAACTATTATTTCTCTTTGAAGTCAAAAATGACTGCATAGCCAGGACCGGTTTGGCTCAGTGGATAGAGCGTCAGTCTGCGAACTGGAAGGTCCCAGGTTCAATTTCGGTCAAGGGCATGTACCTTGGTTGCAGACACATCCCCAGTGGAGGGCGTGCAAGAAGCAGGTGATCAATGTCTCTCTCTCATCCATGTTTCTAGCTCTCTATCCCTCTCCCTTCACCTCTGCAAAAAAATCAACAAAATATATTTAAAAAATGACTGCATATTTTGGCTAGTTTTAGTCAATCTATTTACTTAAATGCACAGCTTTGCCTTTGCAATTAAGGAATGTTATGTTTGATTTTGTGTACATTTTTTTCTCCTCTTCCTTTCTAAGTTTATTAGTGACAAAGGTGCTTTTGTTGCCATATTTAGCGCACAAATTTCCAGGAGACACATGTGTACATCAAAGGATGTTCCTCTTAGAAAATTCATCTAATTAAACTAGAGCTGCTTCAGAGCACCTCTCAGAGTCTGGAACTTTTTCGATATTGCTTGCGTTTATTATAATTGAAACTCCACAAAAACCTTTTCAAAACACATGGTACATGGGTGACCCGTGGAGTTAAAGTTTATATGCATATTTGTTTTATGATCTTCAGAAAATAAGTAAAACAAAGAAACTAAACAGAGAAATGCAGACCTTTTATAAATTATAACGGAAAAAGCCTCCTTTGTCATTAAAAAACACACACATTTGACTCTAAACATGAAAAGCAAAAGCCAAATAAACTCCCAGAGTCTCTCCAAGTTGCTGCCCCTGTGTTAGAGGTTGGTCTGAAATGTATGCATCGCTTCTCCAAAGGATCCGGAGGAAGGGAGAAATAGGTCCAGAACACAGACCAAACTCTGATCAATAAAATGTTGTCTCACTGAACCAGCATTCCTGGGGATAAATCGTAAAACTTCTGGAAGGTTGGCAAATCCAACTCAAGAAGGCTTACTCTTGAGAGTAGCAAATGTACATAATTTTTAGACTTCATTCAGTGGTGCTAATCCTAAGTATCGTTTCTGAAATCTCACTTTAAAAAAGATTGATGTGCATTAAATTCCAGTAGTATTGTAAGAGTTTGAGGGCAATGCCTGTGTAGTTAGGAAAACCTTATCTTATTCTTTCCCCTAAGCTCTTTCTAGAAACCTAATCTAAAAAGGATGAGCAATTAAACTTCTCTGTGGGCTTGTAAAATCTACAAATGCAATGGCTTCTCACAACACATAAATTAAAAATGTAATTATTCATTGGTTTGTATCCACTTGGGAGCAAGCCTGCAACATGGGCCTATGCCCTGTCCCGGAAATAAATTGTGACCTCCTGGTTCATAGGTCGATGCTCAACCACTGAGCCACACTAGCTGGCCATTTTTTTTTTTTTACCTTTCAGACTAATTTATTTATTTAAACTATGTCAGTATTTTTAAAAAGAAATAATACATTTTATACATGTATACACCGAACAAGCAAGCATAAAACTTGAAGCATTTATAGTCTTTAGTCCCCATTGAATAAATTTCCTACTAAAATGATTGAAATCAACAAAATAAAACAGAGTGGTGAATGGTACAAAAATAGGAATTTTCTATAATTTTTTTTCTTTCAATTGACCTTAAGTTGAAAGAGAGAAAGAGAGAGAGAGAGAGAGAGAGAGAGAGAGAGAGAGAGGTAATAGGTAAGTGAGAAGAGAGAGCACCTATTTGGTAATGGAATAAGAGTCTGACTAAAAATACATAGTGAATTTATGTTGCCTGAAATTTTCAAGACTTATGTTGTACTTAGAAATAAAGAGAATATAAAATATAATGTCCAAAAGCTATGGAAAGATGGGGACAGAGAAAAGTATCAGTAAGGTTGGCAAAAGCCTCAAAAAAGATGGTGTGATTACTTCAAGAAAAATATCACTTTTAATATGGGATTACTAGGAAAACCTTAGGTTTTTTAACATTTTGGAAAGTCATGATCTATGTAATATTTTAAAAGTAGTATTAAAGTTATGAACAGAACTATATGTTGTTAGTCTCATTAAACATACTTCTATAGTCTATTCATCCTAATTTATGTACTCAATAAATGAGTAGAGTTATTAATACAAATTATTGTGATTTTTCCCTCTACAAACTTCACAAACTAGTCAAGAACTGTTTGCCCATTTTAAGAAATTTTCTATAGAAGGTCACAAAGCATGAAAAGATGCTCCTTTAAAAAGAATTTGTTTATTCTGTTCAAAGGATTGAATATGACACAATTTACTAATGTATATGTGGAAAATTATGAACACAAATAATCTGCTCATATATAAAGCAGTAACCATGTGTCAATACAAGTGCATATTATATGAAATCAATAGCATTTCCATATTTGACTTTCCATTTATCTTGCAAGCCATACATCTATATTATCCAGCCTTGCCCATGATTTTCTCTAGAGAAGAATAGAATTAGCCCATTAAGTCACAGTAAGTAAAAGGTTTTTTGACTATAAATAACTATAAAATCATCTATACAAACCCAACTACAGATCATAGAAAACCTCAGTGTCTTTATGTTTTATTTCTGTCCATAAAATTTTTACACAGGACCAGGGAAATAATTTACAATGTCATAAAGTGGTGGTGGTTCTTAATCAAAGGGATTCTGACAATTAAAAGATTTCTAAGCTTTTCTCTAGCCCAGACATTCTTTTGACACCAATTGGCTTAAATTGGAAATAGTAAAAAGTTATAAATAGGAAGTAGTAGAAGAAAAAACAATGGTTAGTTTCAGGACCCATTTTCTTTCTTTCAGCATTTTGGGCTCAAAGTTTTCTGGGACTGATTTCATGAGGTAAGGGATCAGGGTTGGGAAAATGGTATATAAACAATCATTAGGATATGGAGAAAGTCATCTTACTAGTACATAGTAACAGAGCATATGAACACTTATTCATGTTAAAGAAATCAATATTATTCAGGCAGCGTTTATCATTGAATTGGAAGATAGAAAAGTCCTTGGATCATGTCCCTCCCCTGATGCCTATAAACATGGGGACAAAAACAAAACAAAACCAAACAAAACAAACAACACCATCACAACCAATTGAAAAAAAGGCACAAACTCTTACAATACTCTTAAAGAAGATGACTAGGAAAATAACACATACAAATCTAGCAATGAGAGATTCCACAGGAGTCTTACTTCAGAATTAGAATTTATAACATGGTCTAATTTAAGGTTATATATTAAATATATTTAACAAATATATTTAAGGTTATCTATTAAATATATAATAAATATATTTTCTATTGGTCTCTCCTACTTGCCCTTCTAACAGTATTCAGAAAATAAGTAAAACAAAGATCCATATTAACATAATATAATAATAGCAATTTTCAGAGTTTAAAGTAATTTTTTTACTTTTTTCTTTATTCCTCAATGTCTTATTTTATTAGTCATGTATTATGTTTTACTAAATATTAAAGTGATTATTTTTGATGAATTATTGAAGCAAAGATGCACACATGACAGATAATAACACTACTTGATTCTTACTGGTAAAACTATGGGTGGCTACTATTTCCCACCCTATAAGGACATTTTATTTAAAAAATAAAGAGAGAGCTTTTAGACACAGAAATAAAAGTATTTCTTTGAGATAATTTTTCCCTATTTCCTGGAGAAATACCAGAGTTAGCTCAGGTAGAGTGCTTTGTCCAAGGTAAGGGCTTTGGTTTTTATTGCAGGTAAAATGGAAAGCTGTTGGGAACAGGATAGTGACATGAGCAATTTGTCCTTTGGAAAGGTCACTGTGGTTGATGTATGCTTGATGAACTCTGGCAGTGGGAGTGACAGATGCAAAAGTAGAGACAATAGAACCCATTAGAGAGCATTGTATGGGTACCATATGCTTATCCTTTGGAAGATTTAAAGATAGTTTTGAAGGTAGAGCCAACTGGATATGGTGTGAGAAGTAAAAATAATGAATGAATACTTTATATATTTTTGGCCTGACCAACCGATGATGTCATTTATTTTTTAAGGAAAAAGTTGTAATGAGTGTATTGGGTGGAAGAATGTGTGAACATGTTTTAAATTTCAAAGTATTTTAAACACATTTGGGTATGTGTCTGGATTGTAAGGAAGAAGGAAGAATGGGAGAAATTGAGATTCATAAACCTCGAGATTGGTCTTTGAAACCATAGAACTAAATAAAATGTCCTAAAGAATAGGTATAAAATGAGAAGAGGATTCAGAACAGAGACCAGGATCACTGTGAGATTTAAAGACCTGGTAGAAAAATAGAAGCCTGCAAAAAAAAAAATAATTCAAAGAAGTGTTCTGCAAAGCAGGAGAAAAACACGTGTGCATAGTCATGAAAAGCTAGAGGACATCATTTAAGTGGACTTGGGAGTGTTCAATTGCATCAAATTTGCCTGATAGTTCAGTAAGATGATGGGAAATTCAGCTTTTACAAGCTTTTATTCCTAGTGACAATCACTTCCTATGGAATAAAAACCCAACTGAAGAGAGAGGAAAAAGAATAGTAGACATGGTTGACAGGCAGCACTGACAACTCACTGGGGGAGTTTACACTGTAAGTGGGAAGCAAACAGTTTCTGTGGATGACTAGAGGGAACTATAGTCAAGATAGAATGACAAGGGTAAATGTGACAGAGTTTTAAAGTCAGTGTGAATAACCTAGTGAGAAGGAGAATGTGTTGAAGCAGGAAGGCACAGGAGCTGATTTCAGAAATAACAGTCTTGAAAATTTGCAAGAAGATGGTAAACAATAGCACAGGCAAAGGATTGCACTTAGATAAAGTGATATATCCATTGTAGCCAGAAGGAAGTCAAAATATAGAGATGAAGGTTTATAATGTTGGGAACATTGTGGCAGTTCTCATATGGATTTTCTTAAGAGATATCACAATGCCTTCAGCTCCAAATTGTGAGAGAGGGTTGGGAACGAATAACAGAGATCTCCGAAGAGAGAATTTTTTTTTAAGAAGCCGCTATGACAATAAGAAAATGAATTTTAGTAGGCAAGTATCATAAGATTGTTGGGCAGTGTCGAGGATCCTTTTGAGATCAATGGTGATAAATTTGAAATGGACTCATTAATCAGAGTATTCTCTTTTTTTCTTGGAATGTCCTGTTGCTGTATGTGGTTGTAACATAGGTTTGTCATGCAAGAACTTCTTGGGAAAGAAGAAAGTTCAATAAAATTTCAAGCATGTGTACTTGTCAGAAACCAAACATTGTCGCACTATGAACAGGAAACCAGAATGCTGGTCAACCTTAATTTCTCTGAAAGGTCAGAGCTAATCACTCACTGTTTCGTTGAAACATTGTTGGCTGAAGCAGCCTCTATCTGATTGTTTCATGTTAATTTCTGTTTTGTTATTTCATGCCTAAAGGCTATGGGTGTGTCCCCAAGCCTTAATAAAAGGGAGAAAAAGGCCAGAGCAAGTGGTAGTCCTTTCCACTAGAGGAAGGCTCCCTTCTGGCCCCCCAATATCGCCAAATTAATATTTTCTAGTCTCTCTTTTCGTTTGCATGCGGCCTCTTTCAGAACCCGAACCCTGAACCGGAAACCCTGAACCACATGGAACGTGGAAAGGGGTTCCCACATGTACTTAATATGGAATCTGGTCCCAATCAAGATATAAAGACCTGGGAGAAAATGCATAATAGAAATAAGTCTTCGGGTTAATGTACTGAAAGTCTCAATGAAGTTAGTGTCAGATAGGCAGGAAATGAGCTGTAGGAATAAGAAAAAGTATTTAAAGAGTGGAGTTTTAAATCAATATTATAAGCTTTGTAGGCCTGTTGATGACTTCAACTAGAATCTCTTTGAATAGGTATTGTAGTTGTGTATAAAGAATATTACTGAATCAAAATAAAATTCAAGGAATTTAGAGGCCATGCTAGCAAAAGCCACATAAATGATAGTTATTTTATATGAAAAACAAATCCAAAAGTAAATGGCTAGCTAATTATTTTGTACCCCAACACAACTAAGGGGTATAGCACACCATCATTAATCATACTATCCTGATTCTCAGGGAAGGGATGTATACAAAGCCATGTTCCCTTTTAAGACTACTTTGATAACACTGTCAGACATTGAACATTTGGAAAATAAATCTCCCCCAACAGACCTTTCTTTGAATCATGTTTAGGGAAGCATTACTAACCCTTGTATTTATTATCTTATTTCCTTAATGTTAATCCAAAGTACATAAAATAATATTCCTCTACTGTGGACAGTTAAGAATTATGAGATCTCTGCCGAGTTCAGTATAATACAGGATTTGTTATCTTTCAAATAGGCAATGATCAGGGTAAATATTATTTCAAGCATAGGTGATAATGGTATCTGGATAATTTCCATGGCTGATTTCACACTGAAAGTGCGATATAGAAGATCTACGTAAGAATGGATCTATTACTATAGTGTTTGAGTCTGAGTTCATTGTCTGGAGTTGAGATTAGATTTGATGCAGAAAGGAGTTCAGTGATTTAATTTGAATAAATGATGCTTTTGATACCACACTATCCTGCCATTTGAACCTCATGCTCTGAGATACCATTGTCATATATCATCCCAATATTAGAGATAAAGAATATGAGACTTAAAATAGATAAATGATTGCCTGACATAATAGTGATGGAGGGGTAGACTGGAAATTGAGACTCGTGTTTTATAACTCCTCAACTCACTAGGCTCACCACTTTATGGCAGATGTCTTGCTGGATATAGTTTCACTCTCTCAGGGTCTGACTTAGAGATGTGTAACACTAACTGAGAATATTTTATGATAGATTAGGAATTTTATTTTTTGTAACAGCAGAATTTGCTGACACCTCAATAAAGACTACTAATAAGTTGGTAAGCAGGGAAACTAAAGACTACTGAAAAGTTGGTAAGCAAAGGGAACACTGAAAATCATAACCGTGCCTTAAAATAATGTAAATACAATAGTAATTATTTATGTTTCTTTTAGTTGATTCATAAAGAACACCTCCATATTGATTTTTCTTTACTTTATATGATATTCTTATATACTTTTCATTCCCGTCATACAATCTCTATTCTCATTCCCCAGGATAGTTACTCTCTAACTTAAGAAAAGATGTTATAATATGCCTCGTATTATGGCCTTATATTTTCAGAATAATTATGTGAATCAACAAGCTTAATATAAAGTAAATGCATAAAGATATAATCATACACAAAATATAAATTTAATTATACATTGTCTAGCCTCCAACACTGTTTATATAATACTAAAGGCCTGGTGCACAAAACTCATGCACAGGGGCAGGTCCCTCAGCCCATCCTGCTGCACCCTTTTCAATCTGGGACCCCTTAGGGGATGTCCGACTATCAGTTTAAACTGGCAGAGATTGGGCCTAAACCAGCAGTCAGACATCCCTCTCACCATCTAGGACCATTGGCTTCTAACTGCTCACCTGCCTGCCAGCCTGATACTTCTAATGTCTCTCCCTTGCAGATCTGATCTCCCTAACAGCTCTCTCTTGCCTGCCTGATCACCCCTAACCACCTCTGCCTTGGCCCTGCCACCAAGGTTTTGTTTGGAAGAATGTCTGGACGGTCATCCAGAATATGTTTGGTCTAATTAGCATATTACTGTTATATTAGTATAGATTATAATAAGCTAGATATATATTTGTGTTTCAGTTAGTGAATGTTATATACCAAAAAAAAAAATCACTGGTTTAATTTTTTTAATGTACAAAAAGAAATGAGCATGGCTGGAATGGCTCAGTTGGTTGAGCATCGTTCCATGAACCAAAAGGTTACTGTTCTGATTCCCTTGTTAGGTCATATATCTGTGTCACAGGTTTAGTTCTCTCATTGGAGCATGTACAGAGGCAATAAACTGATGTTTTTCACTCACATTGATGTTTCTCTCTCTCTCTGTTTCTCTCTCTAAGCATGAGGAATTTAAAAAAGAGAGAAAAAATGATTGTGTGTGTTCTTAATAGCAGAGAAAAGGAAACACTTTTTAATAAATATAGCAACATTATCCAATTGAATGGAGATTTGCCTTTAATCCATACATCATAACATATGCTGTCATAACTTCAGATGAATTAGAATTAAACATAAAAACCTCATGATTATAAAAAGCTACAAAAATATCAGAATTACTCTGGTGCAGGATGTTGATAGTGGGGGAGACTAAGACTGGGGGAGGGAATAAGAGGGTACACATGGTACTCTGTACTTTCTGTTCAGCTTTGCTGTGAACCTAACACTTCTCTAATAAAACTAAGTTTATTCATTTTAAAAATGCCAGTTAGACATTAAAAATCAGAAAAAATCCTGATTCACTAATGATGTTGTATAACTGCTCAAATTCCTTATCGTAAATGCAAAGTCATAGAAGCAGCATCCCAAACTTATGGTTAATCCCAATACTATTTAGAATGTGACATTATTTCTGTGTGGCCAGGAACATACATGTTCATTTGTTATTGTGCAATTGGTTATGATACCATGAGGAGAACATGCACCAAGCAGATGATTCTGAGCACATCACTTAATTGAGAACAGTGCACATGTGTACTCCTTGGTACAATTATACATAAGCAGATGTACATAGGGTTAAGTAAAGAAAAATCAGTGCAGAACTACAGGTTTTCTAATCAGAGACACACTTAAAGAGATAAAATAAGTGCATAGGAAGAGATTTATTCCAAGGACTATTCAAAAGACAGTTAACAGCACACATGGTGATGTTTTAGTGACCTATAGGGTATCAAAAATCCAAACATAAAAAGTTTGTGTGTACCTGATTTCTTACTACCTATTCAAAGTCATTTAGAATATCCTATATAATAAAAGGGTAATATGCAAATCAACCAAACGGCAGAATGACTGGTAGCTATGACATGCACTGACGACCAGGGGACAGACACTCAATGCAGGAGCTGCCCCCTGGTGGTCAGTGCGCTCCCACAGGCCTGGCTTGCTAGTGTAGCAGTAGTGGTAGGAGCCTCTTCAGCCTCCGTGGCTATCTTCCGAGAGATCCTGAACTGCTAAAGGGCACAGGCTGGGTTGAGGGACCCTCTTCCCAGAGTGCACAAATATCGTGCCCCAGGCCTCTGGTATATTAAATAAATTCAAGTCAAATACTTGAGAAACCACCATAGGGGAGCAGTTTGATTCTTGCTTGACCAGACTATCTGATTCAAGAATTTTGTGCAATGTAAGTTTCAACATATCTACTTTAATTCTGAAACCTTTTTTCAGACTCTCATCCTTGCTGGAAAGAAAAATTTTTCAATGCATCATCCCTAAAAAAAATAAAATAAAAACTGAAATAATATCAAAAATGTATTTATAAAGACACCTTAAAGTTAAATTTTAATATATTCAGTTAGGCATAGTGTTCTATGAATGTCATTAATTATTTTATTAAAAAATAAACTAGTAAAATTTCCATTGTATGTTAGGTATCATTTTTACTATGATTGTTAAATGCTGGTCAACCTTTTAACTATGACTACTGTACTCTCCTTGATATAACCCTCTTCAAAACACTTATGATACTGAATTTATATTTTTGACACTAGGTCTACATCCTGGTTTAGATACGGATGGCAGAGAACCTATATATATATAAAAGGCTAATATGATAAGTGTCCAACTGTCCAAGTAATGAAGTCATGCAGCAACACCCAGCTTTTTCTCCTTTGTAACTAGCTCCATTGAAGTTCCTTAAGCTCAGGAACACAGGTGGTTTACACTTTAACCAAATGTATGTGAAGCGTTTTCCAGTGCCTCTTCTCATTTGATCCTCACAGAAGTCCTGGAGTAGGTAGATAGGAGGATCGGTGGAATCCTATTTTCTTTTCATGAGCCAGAAAACAGAGATTTAGAGAGCTTAGAAACTTGACCTGACTGAAAAGAAGTAAGAAATGGTGGACCTTGAAAATGACTTCAGGTTTTCTCACTGTGCAGAATATAGTAGTGTATACACTATACAGTAGCCAAACACTGCTACAGCTAAATATTTCACCCTTTGTTCTCCCTGTGTGATCTACAATAATAGTCTGCTTTGTGTTGACATTTACTGCTGTGTTGCTAACAATTACCTGAAAGAAAGTTGGAGTGCTTCACTGGGCTGGAAAAAGTTTAGCTAAATCAGAAAGCAGGTCCAACTAAGCAAGTTTATTCTATATACGTTGACTAGTACATGTGTGATACATACAAAACTCTAGCTGGTGCCAATCACACATGTGTGTTTTGATCTGTCATTGTTGATTGTGAATTTGGTTGACACTTCTATTATAGAGAAAGGATGAATAGTAATATTAAAATATTTCTTCCAATTAATTTCCTTTCAATGTGCACAAACTTGTGCACCAGGCTACTAGTAAACATATGAGCAACTTGCTACATCCCAAAGATGAAAAAGAAAACAGCCATCCTCATTTTGCAGATAAAAAAATAGAAAACAGTTATCAATGTTGCAGTCAAATTTCAGTCACCTTCCTTCCTGCTCCCTGAGGACCAGCCCCACACATACTGTGATCTTTCAAACTCTTCAGATCTCAACATCAGTGGATAATTCATGCACCCTGATCCCAACTAGTCCCTCATCTTCCTAATTTTTTCATCACAGTTGCTAATTTACAGCGATGTCCATTCACTTTTATGCAAATTCCAAAATGTAAGGAGGTGTGTTTTTTACTTCCTACTTGCCACATTACAGGTCAATCATGCTGCCAATAGTCATATAATGACATGAGTATTACATGTTCTCTTTTTGCACATATGAATCAAACTTTCTGCAGCCTTGTGTTCACATTCCATCAGAGTTCATAACATAGGAATAACCCCCTGGCATGATGTGGAATGCCAATTCATCAATGTGGAAAGATGGAGAACCCCTCCAGACAACTGTGCAAACATTAAAAAGTAACATAAACTAAACGTCATATATGAACATGGAAACCAGTATATTTTGTGAAGTGGTGAGTGAAAGGGAAGTTCAAAAAGGTGAAAATGTAGGTATTTAGGCAGAGGAATAAAGGAGTGGTATAGACATGGGACATTGCTCTGTGTTTCAATTCATCATTGACTAGTTGGGGAATGGAATGAGATTCTAGAAGCTATCAGGCTGGCAGGGAGTGGTTAGAGGTGATCAGGAAGGCAGTCAGGTGAGCAGTTGGGAGCCAGCAGTCCTGAATCATGAGAGGGATATCTGACTGCCTGTTTAGGCCTAAATGGGGAATGGGACATCCCTCAAGGGGTTCCAGATTGGAGAGGGAACAGGCTGGGCTGAAGGACAACCCCTTCCTTCCCCAACCCCGTGCACGAATTTCATGCCCCCGGCCTCTAGTATTACATAATGATAGATATAGATACATTAGGACTTTAGACAGCATGATTATTTAGCTAATGGTTTCTGCTAAATTATGTCCAATAAACATTTGTTTTATTTTTTATTAGTTAAGTCATTTTATTAGGGGTCTATAAGATTCTAACCTCGACTGGCTCCCTTCCACTCCCCTTTTATGGAGAGGAAAAGCAATAGATTTGGTAGTCCACAAGTTAAGAGCAAGTGGTTGCTTATGTGATGGATTTATTCTTTTACTCCAAATTTCTCCCTTTGCCATTCTACTAGGGAGGCCCATCTAGCCATTTCTATGTATAGTTTTTTGAATTATGGAATAGATTTTCAGAATGTCCTATTAAAATATAAATATAAATAATTTACTCTAAAAATGTTTATTTCTAACTCATGTGTTCCAATCACCATGTTTCATTATGAGAAAAAAACTGCAAGGTGGCTTAATTAATGATGTAGAGACAAAAAAAAATGGGGAGGGGATTATTGGTAAATCAGGCCCATTCTCTCCCAAGTAAACTGTCTTATAGTCCTTGAATACAAATAAGATCTCATTGATAAAAAACAAAACAAAACAAAACAAAACAAAAAACCCTGCTTTGGTTGTTGTTAATCCTCACCCAAGGATATTTTTCCATTGATTTCTAGAGAGAGTGAAAGGGGGAGAGAGAGAGAGAGAGAGAGAGAGAGCATCAATGTATCAAATGGTTGGCTGGGGATTGACTCGGCTCGACTGTGGTCAGGGATGGAACTTGCATGCAGGTGTCTGCCCTTGACTGGGAATGGAACCCTTGACCCTTTGGTACACAGGCTGACACTAACCACTGAGAAACACTGCCCAGGGCTGAAAACTCTTTTTTAATAAAATATTATTAAAGATACTCCAGTCTTCCCTAAGAGACTTTTTTAAGTAGACTATGATTCAATAAAACAAAAGTGAAATAGGTAAAGACTATGGAAGGGACCCTACCAATTTTGTGAAAGACCTACTCCATATTAGTAATAAAATCGAGATATTTCCTAGTTCAGTGGTCGGCAAACAGTGGCTCACAAGTCACGTGCATCTCGCGGGCCACAGTTTGCGCTCTGTTGACTAATGAGTTTGCCGCTCTGTTGACTAATGAGTTTGCCGACCACTGGGATAGGGGCTTAATCACAAGAAACAACAACAGCCTGTAATTATTGGAATCGAGAGTCTAGGTCAGTGGTCGGCAAACTCATTAGTCAACAGAGCAGCAAACCGTAAGCTCGTGAGCCACATGTGGCTCTCAAACTGCAGTTTGCCAACCATTGACCTAGTTAAAGCATCCTTTCCAGGAAATTAGAGCAGGTACACTTTGGCTAATAGCACTCTCCTTTCTCTAAGTAAAACCAAACTTTTCTGGAGAGAGAAAACAGGTGGCAGAAATACAGTGCCAAGAGGTAATTTATCTCAGAGACTGGAATCTTGGTGTTTGTCATCAACTTCTTCTATTAACTCCAAATCAATCTCTTTATAACCATGTCATCATGAATTACTTTCTCTCACAGCATTCTCTTCATCAGTGAGATGGAGACACTAATAACATTATTATAAAGTGTAATTCAGCAGTATGTATAAATCACTTATCACAGAAGGAGGTACATATAGGACTCATTAAATGGTTGACTCTATTATCATTTTCATCATAATCACTGTCATTCATTTTTTTGCCTACAAGATTTAGCAAATCAATATGGGAAGGTATGAAGTTGACTATCCTTAATAAAAGACCCTGGTGACTAATTACACAAGATCTGAATTTTCTGAGTGAAGTCATGGAGATTAAGAGGTTTCTAGAGAGGTGGTTCCTTCTCCCAGTTTTTGCCAAAGAGATCAATTCCCAGGCTCAATGGCACACACATGCTGTACGTGGTATCATATTGATTGGAAATGCCAGCTCAATAAAGCACTCCAATTAGATGTTTTGTGCTAAGTCAAGTTATATACTGCTTCAAATTCAGAGCTCTGATTCTTGTTAACTTTCTCACTTTAATCTGTTCTATGATTCCATCTCCTTGGAAGCAGAATATATTGTCTTTTTTTAAAAAATAAATACATTTATTCCTCAGCATAGAGGCCAAATATCTTAAAACTTATTATAACAAAACTATTCAGTGTTTCTTTCATGATAATTTGGAAATGTAGCTTTTTTAAGCTAGTTTGTACAAAAGGGTGAATAACTTCAAGTACAGTAATTGCCACTATTGATTACTACTACACTTTACACCCACCATAAAAATTTGTTAACAACAACATAAAATTGTACATGTCTGTGCTCTATCCAACATTCTCTTCTTCACTTTCTCATGATCAGACTCTTTGGGCCTAGAAGTATGAGGGTTCCTGCAATATCTCCATTGGTCCTCTTGACTAGGTTATTTTTTTTTTATTATAAATGACAATTTAGTTTCATCTGTTCTCTTTCTTCTAAAGAAGCAACACTCTTTCTGCTTATGTCTATAATATGTTCTTACATTTTCAATGGACAGCTGCCTAATGTCCCCACTGGCTCAGGATCTGAGCTTTGTGTTAGACATGCAGGAAAATACATAATGTTTACCACTCCCCTTTCCTCTTACAATCTGTTTCATAAGTTACACCTGTGGCAACCAAATTATACTTTATGGGTAGTAGACATTCCTCAAATATTCTAGAGTCCACTGTCTGGAAAGAATTGCTTTTAGTTTTTATATGTGTTTTAGAGGGAAACTAAAGAAATTTTAGTAAAAACTTCAATATTGACTTTAAAATTAGGTAAAAATAGACTTAACTAATAATAATCATAATAACACAACTAACAGTGCAATTTCTTACAGAAGGAATGGGGGGAAAGGCATTAGTTATATTAATTATAAAATTAAGAGGCTGGTAATAAATAGGAAAGCTAGTATTACACAACAATAAAAAAGATATCAGATTCAAGAGCTAATTAATTAAAACAATAAATGTGAATGGGCCACATTTTACCATTTGCTGAAGAGACTGTTTTGACTCTATCTTATGTTCATGCCTCCTTTGTCAAATATTAATTGGGCATAGTGATTTGGTTCAATTTCTGGGTTCTCTATTATATTCCATTGATCTATATGTCTGTTCTTGTGCCAGTACCAGACTGTTTTAAAAACAGTGGCTTTGTAATACAGCTTAATATCTGGTACTGAGATCCCATCTACTTTGTTCTTTTTTCTCAGGATTGCTGCAGCTATTTGTTGTTGTTTTTTATTCCAGATGAATTTTTGGAAAGTTCGTTGTAGATCTGTGAAATATGCTGTAGGTATTTTAATGGGGAGTGCATTGAATTTGTAGATTGCTTTGTGTCATATGGGCATTTTGATGACGTTGGTTCTATCAATCCATGAACACAGTATGTTCTTCCATTTGTTTATGTCTTCCTTTTATCTCTTTTCTCAGTGCCTTGTAGTTTTTTTTTTTTGTTTGTTTTGTTTTGTTTTTGCATAAAGGTCTTTTACCTCCTTAGTTAAGCTTATTCCTATGTATCTTAATTTTTTTGGTGTGATGGTAAATGGGATTGCTTTTTTAGTCTCTCTTTCTATAAGTTCACTATTAGTGTACAGAAATGCCACAGATTTCTTGGCATTAATTTTGTATACGGTTACATTGCCAAATTCATTTATTAAGTCTAATAATTTTTATGGAGTCTTTAGGATTTTCTGTGTTTAATACTCTGTCATCTGCAAATAAAGACAGTTTTATTTCTTCTTTTCCAATTTGGATGCCTTTCATCTCTTTTTCTTGTTTGATCATAATGGTTAGCACTTCCAGTAATATGTCAAACAGGAGTGGTGAGAGTGGGCATCCCTGTTTTGTTCCTGTTCTTAGGGGAAATGGTTTTAGTTTTTGCCCATTGAGTATGATGTTGGCTGTGGGTTTTTCATAAATAGCTTTTATAATGTTGAGGTATGACCCTTCTATTCCCACCTTGCTGAGAGTTTTTAACAAGAAAAGATGTTGGATTCTGTCAAATGCTTTTTCTGTATCAATTTAAATGATTATGTAATTTCATCTTTCAATTTGTTTATGTGATGTATCACGTTTATTGATTTGCAGATATTGTGCCATCTTTGCATCCCCAGGATAAATCTTATAAGGTCATGGTGTATGATCTTTCTGATGTATTGCTGGATCCAATTTGCTAGAATTTTGTTGAGGATTTTGGCATCTATGTTTATGAGGGATATTGGTCTGAAATTCTCTTTCATTGCGTTGTCTTTATCTGGTTTTGGTATTAGGGTGATGCTGGCTTCATAGAAGGAACTTGTAAGTGTTCTTTCCTCTTGAATTTTTTGGAATAGTCTGAGGAGAATAGGTTTTATTTCTTCCTTGACTGTTTGGTACAACTCCCCTGTAAAGCTATCTAGCCCTGGGTCTTTGTTTGCTAGAGCGTTTTGAGGACTGCTTCAATTTCACCCATAGATAGCTGCCTATTGAGATTTTTAGAATCTTCCTGATTGAGTTTTGGAATGTTGTATTTTTCCAGGAATATGTCCATTTCCTCCAGGTTGTCTAGTTTGTTGGAGTAGTTGTTCAAAGTATCTTTTAACAATCCTTTGTATTTCCGTGGGGTCTATTGTTATTTCGCCTCTCTCATTTCTGATTTGGTTTATTTGAGTCCTCTCTCTTTGCTTCTTGGTGAGTCTAGCTAAAGGTTGATCAATCTTGTTTATCCTTTCAAAGAACCGGCTCTTGGTTTTATTGATCTTTTGTATTTTTTTTTGTCTCTATGTCATTTATTTCTACTCTGATCTTTATCATCTCCTTTCCTCTGCTCACTGTGGGCTCTTCTTGTTGCTCTCTTTCTAATTCTTTGAGTAGTAGAGTTAGATGATTTACTACCATTTTTTCTTGCTGTTTGAAGTAGGCCTGTAGAGCTATGAACTTCCCTTTCAATACTACTTTCATCGTGTCCCATATAATTTGGATTGTTGTGTTTTTGTTGTCATTATTTTCCAGGATGCTTTATTTTCTTCTTTGATCTCATTGGTAACCCAGTAATTACTTAATAGCATGCTATTCACCTTTCAAGTGTTTAATATTTTTGGATTGTTTTTATTGTAGCTTATTTCTAATTTTATGCTATTGTAATCTGAAAAGATGCTTGGTATGATTTCAATTTTCTTAAACTTGGGGGGACTTTGCTTGTCACCCAATATGTGGTCTATCTTTGAAAAGGTCCCAGGTGCACTTTAGAAGAATATATATTCTATAGCTTTGAGATGCAATGTTCTAAATATGTCATCTGATCTAGTGAGTCATTTAGGATTGCTGTGTCTTTGCTGATTTTTTTGTCTAGGGGTTTTATCCAGTAGTGTCAGTGGTGTATTGTATTATTGTCAATCTCTCCCTTGATATCTTTCAGGAGTTTTGTTAGGTATTTGGGTGCTCCTGCTTTGGATGCATACATATTTTCCTGGGTTATATTCTATTGTTGTATTGATCTTTTTAGTATTATGAAATGGCCTTTTTTATCTTTTGTTATGGCATTCACTTTAAGGTATATTTTGTCAGATATAAGTATTGCTACCCCAGCTTTTCTTTTCCATTTCCATTTGCCTGAAAGATATTTTTTCCATCCCTTCACTTTCAATCTGTGTGAGTCCCTTGTTCTGAGGTAGATCTCTTGTAGACAGCATATATATGGGTCATTTTTTTTTATCCATTCAGCCACCCGATGTCTTTTGATTGGAGCATTTAGACCATTTATGTTTAAAGCTATTACTGAAAGGTACTTGTTTGTAGTCATATCTATTTTTTGTGTCTGTGTTTCTTCTTACCTTTTTATTTCTTTTTTTTTTACAGCATCCCCTTTAGCATTTCTTGCACTGCTGGTTTGGTGATGATAAAACCCTTTAGCCTTTTTTTGTCTGTGAAGCTCCTTATTTCCCCTTCAATTTTGATTGATAGTCTTGCTAGATAGAGTATTCTTGGATTCAGTCTTTTGCTTTGCAACACTTTGTATACCTCCTTCCATTCCCTTCTAGCTTGATGTGTTTCTGTTGGGAAATCATTTTATAATCTGATGAGGGCTCCTTTGTAGGTAACCCTCTGTCTTTCTCTTGCCATCTTTAAGATTCTCCCTTTGTTGTTAATAATTGCCACTGAAATTATGATGTATCTTGGTGTGGGTCTTCTGGGGTTGATCCTGCTTGGGACTCTGTACTAATGTAACATTTTTCTTCCCCATATCCGGGAAATTTTTTTGTAATTAATTTTCAAATAGATTTTCTAATCCTTGCTGCTCTTCTTGTCCTTCTGGCAGCCCTATTATACATATGTTACTTTATTTCATGCTGTCCCAAAGCTCCCTTAGGCTTTCCTCCTGCTTTTAATTTTTTTCTCCAGTTGCTGTTCAGATTGGGCTTGTTTCTGTACCTGATCTTCTAACTCACTAATTCAGTCCTCTACTTCTTCTAGTCTACTGTTGAAACTTTTCATGGTGTTTTTGATTACAGCTATATCACTTTTCATTTCTTCCTGATTCTTGAATAGGTTGTTGATTTTCTCATCCATCCATTGTATGAATTCCACGACCATTACTCTGAATTCTTTTTCAGTCATGTTGCATGCTTCAATTTCACTAATTTCCTTTCTTGGTGACTCCTCATTTTCTTTCCTGTGGAGATTGTGTCAACTCCCCATTCTGACTATCAAACTCTGAGTTGTGGGGACATGGACAATGTGCAGTGGGAGCTTCAAACCACCCGAGTGTCACTGAAATGCTCCAACACTAAGATGTGTAGCTGCCGTGGGTTGGTGAGAACCAGACTCGCCCAGGGTCCGTGTTACCAGTGTTCAGTGTGGTCTCATGTACGCACCTAGGATCATGGACCCTGCCTGCACTGAGTTGTTGGCACGTGCCAAAAATGAGTCCCTTAGTGCATGCCAGGAGTCAGAGTTTTCCTGTGTCTATACCAAGAATTGAGTATCAGATTCTCTGTTGCCTGATGCAGCTTCTTGCTGAGAATCAGGTTCCCCATGTGTGCATGCACCAAGAATTGGAGTCACTGGCTCTTAGTGTAAATGTGCTATGAGTCAGGGATCCCAGATGCACACGGTAAGAAACAGAGTCAAGTCGGTACTCAGTGCTGCCTCTAGCCAGGAAAATCTGGGTCCCAGTCACCGTGGGGGACTGGGGTACACAGTAGCACTGTGGCATGCCTGCACTGCGATAAACAGCCTTCTGTGTGCGCTGCGGAAAACAGACTTATGTGTGCCCTTGCCCAGAATCAAAGTCAGGTGGCACTGCCGCCTTGCGTGGGCTTCAGGTGTGGTGCCCGGATTGCAGTGAGAGGAGCAGATTCCAGTCTCTGTGCGTGCACTCCCGAACCCAAATTCCCATAGGGGCGCTGAGGTCCCTGTGCACTCCCAAGCTCAAACTCCGGTAGGGGCACGCTGTGGCCAAGCGAGGGGCAGGTCTATCAGTGATTATGGCGCTATCTGCGATCCTGCAGGGTGGGGGATGCGCTCTTTGACTCACAGAAATCTGCTGCTGGGAAGTCTGGATTCTTGTTGTCTGTTAGTCTGAAGCTGTGGCTGCAGTTCTGTCCCCAGTGGCTGCAGGGTCCTGGTTTGTGTCTGAGATTTGACTGGGTGGTGCTGAAGCCAGGATCCTAGTCTCAAGCAGTTCTGTTTCTCAAGATGGCATGGTCTTTGTGCCCGCACTGGCCTCCCAGAAGTGTCTGCTTTGTGCAGGGGGCTCCACCTTCTAAGACTGCCCAGATTGGCAGTTCTTAGAGGACCTGCAGAATCTAACTGTCCTAGCTCATACACACACAAACCACACACATCTACACTCTCCTCTATGGTTCCCTCACTCTCTCACATTCTCTCCCTCCCTACCTTCCTGCCGGTCACCATCTTCCTATCCCCCACATGGCACATTTCTACCTAAAGTGGAAATTAAAGCTCAGGCAATCTGCCTCTTGAACTCATGTTCAAAATCCGTGTACCATAGTGTTTATGAAATGAGAACATCATTGTTATAGAATACTTTGCATCCATAAAACATTGTGTTTTATGGGTTTTTAAATAATATCTAAAATGTTTGTGTTATTTATAAGTGAAATAAAATTTTACTTTGTAGGATACATGACTACATAAAACCAAGACAGGAATGATTTATACAAGAGGAATTGCTAGAGAGGAAAGAATCGATTACTCATAATGCTTTTATTATATCCTATGATTTCCCCAACATTTCTAGCATAAACTTACTTTAATAAAAATAAATAGAATAATTGTGGCAGTAAATGATCAGTATTTGTAATGTAAAGTATTATATTGTATCTTTATTATCTAATAATACTGATATTGAATAGCCAAATAAACAGCACCAGTGTTTACTGAGAGTGCCTCTAATGTATGCATGTATTTGCTCTTATTGATGCTGTTCTTCAAAACTTTCGTAAAAACATTCTATGTCAGACTGGTGGCAACAAGTCAATGTCTAAATCTAAATAATAAGCTAGCTAGACCTGAACTAAAGGGAAGCGAATGAAGGAGTGGACACAGAAGTAAAAATAATAATAATAATAATTTAAATCACTCTTTCTAAAAGGAAAGAGAAACTTAAAACAATCTTGCTGAATTTGCATGTAACTAAGAAAATATTTCCAAATCACACCATAAGATTAACATGCCTCTGGAAATAACACATTTCAGTACACTTTGTCACATTTTACAAGTCAAGTATTCTTCAAAAATGTTAAGCCACCCATCTCTGCTTTTCTACTCTCCTTCTTTCCCTCCCCTTAACCTCCTTTCCTCACTGCTCTATTTTTCTCCTATTCTCCCTCCCCTTGTTTATTTTTTCAATGTAGAAATTAGAAGAAGGGGAATAAAAAATTTGCTAGATATCCTCAAACTTCTTGGCATCCCAGGACACGTTGGTTTTATTCAATAAACACAAGAATCTAATTTTGTTTCTGAACTTCAAAACCAAAACAAAAATAGCAGGTAACTAAATGATAGCAGAAACAAGCCCTATAATTGAAGAGCAAAGATATACACCATATCTTGAACTGGAATGACTTGTTCAATAAATA
Source organism: Lasiurus borealis (assembly GCA_004026805.1). Lineage (NCBI taxonomy): Eukaryota > Metazoa > Chordata > Mammalia > Chiroptera > Vespertilionidae > Lasiurus > Lasiurus borealis. Next base: position 32,149 of record PVJN01005589.1, on the reverse strand, counting down.
TTTAAGATTTGGGATATGTCCATGAGACTGTAGATTTAGAGAGGAAGGGATGGGAGAGGGATAGAGAGATAGAAACATCAATGATCAGAAAGAATCATAGATCGGCTGCCTCCTGCATGCCCCTACTGGGGATTGAGCCCACAACCCAGGCAGGTGACCTTGGCTGGAATCAAACCTGGGACCCTTCATTCTGCAGGCTGATGCTCTATCCACAGACCCAAACCAGCTAGGACCAAAATTCACATTTTTAAAAGGAATTAAAATTGAGGTGATTGGGGGCACATGAATATATTCTTTTTTTTTTCTACAGATGAAATGCATTTATTATTTGGCACTCTGCCCATATTTGTACAATAGCCTAATTTTCAACCTGGAACGGATTCATTGGCAGGGTTATTATTCAAAATGTAAAACAGATCATGTCATTCTCTGCTAAAAACCTGAGATACTTCTTCCATTTTCTTCTGGTGAAGTTTACATCCACAATCATGGCATCTAAAACAATGTATAAGCCACTCTCAATTGCACTCACTACACCCCTTTGCTGGCTCCCTTCTAAGTACCTATCTCTCTTGCTAGAAAAATTCTCAGCATTCCTAAAGAGCCAAACTTTTTTAATCTTCTGTCTTTGTATATGCTGCCTTGTTCCTTCTCCTTATCTGGTCCTCAAATTTTCCTGTTTTGCTTATTATTTTCCCTCTATTTACAGCCTTGGCTCTATTTATTATACATGAAAAAAAATATTTATATATGGGAGTTCCCTAAGGAAAATACCTAAACTTTCTCATAGCCATGTTCTTAGCATTCAGTTCACTATTAGGCCAAAACAATTAATTGATGTTGATGGAATTAAAGATTAAATGCTGCTTGGGTTTGTTGACAAACAATGTGGAAATGAAGCAGGTGCATTGTAAAAATCTACATTTTATTTCTAAGTTGCTCAGAAATGAATACATTATTCTCCCTAAATGTTTAAAAAAGCAAGTTAAAAGAAATCACCTGAACATCAAATCTTGTATGAATGAATCACTGATTTTACTGAGATGATTCACAACTTAAAGGATCTCAGAGGGAGCAAGCATACAGCCAGGAACCCTTCAATCCTATGTCCATGGGGGATCCGTTTGGAGGATGGCTGAAATTAATCAGGTAAGGTAATCCGCAGCTCTTTTTGTGTTCAGTTGGGTCTGATTTTGCTTTTGCTTTCAGAAAAAAAAAATGGGGTGGGTGGGGGGATGCCTTCCCATTGCATTCTAATAGCATTATGCATCTACACTAATAAAAGAGAAAAATGCTAATTGACTGTACCTCTGCTATGCCTACAGCCAATCAGGAGTGATATGCAAATCAACTCAGCAAAGATGGCGGATAAATTTGCATAGGCAGGTGGTGCAGGCAGTGCCTTATGCCGCCTCAAGATCATGCAGCCAACAGGCCAGGCCGAGCTGCCCCACGATCATGGGGAGAACAGGCCAGGCTGGGCCTGGCCAAGCTGTCCTGCAATCCCCAGTGAAGAAGTGGTTCCGCTGACCAACCTGCACTAGGGATCCATTGGGGGTGTGGTGTGGAGTCCAGGGCCTCTAGCCTGCAGCCACGGGAAGTCTCCCTCTCCCCAGAGTTAGGAGTACCAGCCCAGGCCTGGTCCTGACTGTGGGGTGAGTTCCTGCAGGCTGGGGTTTGATCCCCAGCATTAGCAGTAGAAGACCAGTGGCTTTGTTATTGCTGTGTGTCCGGGCACCAGCTTACCAAAATCTTTTAGGAGGAGAAATCTGTCTGGTTTTCCTCAAATCCCCTCAGCCCCTACTCAGCCCTCTGCAAAGGCACAGAACAAGTGAGGCCCCTTAAATAAAAATCAGAGGTCTCCAGCAACGGTGGGCCTCTCTCACCACAGTCATTTGGACTGGATGGTATTTGAGTGTTTATCTAGGCACCATGACAGAGAAATGCAAACTCAAGTCCTGATCTCTGCCCTTAAAATTTCACAATCTTATTAGAGTGAGTGGATGATAAAGACAGAGTAATAACATCAGAATGTAAGGCAATAATACAGATAGGAACAGAGGCAACTGCTAGGATGAGTTTCCAATAATTAGTACAAAGAGTATGTGCTATGATTTAAATTTAAAAAAATGTGTGGAAGTAGCTGCTTCATGAGTATGGCATCCCTTCCTATTTTAAAGGAAGCTGAGTTCCACGTGAACTGTGTACTATACTATGATATCTGAGACACAGGACAAGGGAGGCCCTAAGTGTACTATGCTTTGATATTTCAGTCATTCTTTATTGTTCAGTGTAATTTATTTCTGTACACCTCAGTTTTGTAATAGTTAAATTACTAGAATAATACATCTTGCCATAAAATATTACTAGAAAATTAAATGGTCAGGTGACATTTATTGTTATTTTCTATAAATGAATACAATGGCTGGTATGCTATAGTGATAGGTGTTATAGAAATATTCAGATAGAGAAACCTACAGGCTTGATTACAAGTGAGGCTTACTATCACAACCCAAATTTATTGTTTAAAAAAAACATGGATCCAACTAGAAACTGAACCAAATATAAGCCCTTGAAGGGCAAACCTAAATTGGATAAGCTTTGCTATTACAAGAGCAAGAAGAAAAATTTCAGATGCAAGAATGAAAACCACATTGCATCCACTCTATGTAGCTGTTAAATAAAAAGAATGGTACACTCTGAAAATACTTAATACAGATTGTAAAGACATTTGTTCAAAGAGGATTTCCTAGAGTATGTAATATTTCAGTTAATTTTTTTAAATGTGAAGAGGTTCGCTAGATAAGAAAAAGATGTAGGGTTCACAAATTGCAAAGGATGCAGGCAGGGCTGAGGGAACACCCCCTCCGTGCACAGATTTCATGCACCAGGCCTCTAATGTAATAAAAACTCTCCACCTGTCTCTCGTCCGGACTCTGGTGTTGTGCATTCCCATGGTGCTCAGCCTTCAGAGCTCCTGAGGATGACATTGCAGCACCCACACTCTGACTACACCCCCTCTGATCAGAGCCCTTGAGTAATGTTCTATTTGCTACAATAAGACAGAATAAATCTCTTACCTTCCATGTATTTACTTATTGGTTCTGAAGTGTATAAGCCTGAGTTACTACCAATCCTTAGCTGATAAAACACTGTCATCACTGGCTTGCATAAGGCTCTTCTCATTCCATGTATTAATTTGCTCTTTTATATATATAACATATATTCTTTCTGTTATCCTCTCCTACATGTGACCATTCTCGTGTGTATAGCGTGCCTCATTTTATTTATATGTGTTTGATAGATGGTGTGGTTTTATTTTCTATAAATCAATTTAGTTCATTTTTATTTCATTCATTACAAGGCTTTTTGCAATTAGCAGACATTTGGTCCTCTCTGAAACATCCATGGAGACATTTGGTTCATGCCAAAGAACCTTGAATTTGATCCTGACCAAAGGTTCATGCATAGAAAATGTCCCTGTGCTAAAATAACTCATCACAATTATCTGTACTTTTAGTTTGCAGAATTAAAACATTAAAATACTATCATGTTTTATTGGTTTGAAGATTATGTGTGGCTATATTAACAATAATAGCCATTCTTGCTTTGATAGCCAAGCTGGTAAATGGGTGAGGGTCCAAATCTTACAGAAGAGAAGAATTTTTATTAAATATGGACCAAATATCTCCGTGCATGTTAAAACAAGGAAGATATTTTGTATGCCTCTTAAAAAGCTACAGGCAAAAGTTGGCATGAGATACCACTACCAAAAAGTGGTTATGAGGATAGTAGAAATCTACTAGAAAATATGTCTTTGAAATAACACATTCAATATTGATATATTCAGAAATAAAAGAAATTATTTGATAATGTGGTTCCAATGAGTTCATTATATTACCTAGTCATAAATTACAATCACATATTTAAAAAAACTTGGTAAATGATCCCATACAAATTATAAAAGCCTAGATTGAACTTCTCTCTCTATAACTCAATCGGGCAGAATGAGTTGAGATGGTGATAATTACTATGAGAAGGAAGCTACTATTACTAATAAAAATAACAAATTTCCCATTATAACAGCTGCCTATGTCTTTGAGTTTGTTCTACAGAAATACTATTAATATCCATATGTATATTATTAATAAGGACACAGTTATTTTATGATAACAAGCTAAATTGTATTGTATGCTCAGCTTTTCAGAACTTTAATTTTTAGCCTTTTACATGTAAAATGTTTTACTTTATGTTTAAAATGTAAGGAAAAGACTTTTTTTGCTCTCACCATGGTTATTCATGTAAATGTTTTTTAGAGGCAATTTACATATCATTCCCAGAATATACAATAGCAAAATAAGAACTGAAAATTAAGGGTCACTCATTTAAAATCCACATCAGAATTTGTCACAATGCATAACACATTTTGCCTGTGGCTTTTTTTAGATGGACGTAGTACCTCACTTGTTTTAAAGTTTGTATTCCTTAAAAATATCCTGAGACAACAATTCACTTTATAAACTAATGATAACAATTGTGTGAGAATGTTGGCCAGGATTCACTTCTTGATAAATCTACATGGGAACCATTTAAAAAATGGTGCTTTTAATGAAATAGATGTAGGTCTTACAGCATGAAGTTATATTCTCTGTCCTTTCAAAGGCAAAACTTTATTTGTACCCTGAACATTCCAAAGCACTTGGAAATCTCATGATGGACTCAGGCGTTTATTTGACTCTGCATCAAACAAAGAGCCAATCGAAAACACCCAGGCTTTCTGTGCTGCCAATCTTTGCCTCTAAGGTGAAATCTCAGTCAATAAAAGACTCATGTTAGAAAATGTGAGTGGCATTTAACTAAGGGGTGCAAAATATACGGCTGTATTTTTGACGCCATTCCTCCCACACAACTGTCAACAAGTCTAAATTAACACTGGAAGGCATAGGTTTCAGTGATAGATTAAGATATGTTAGCCACATCACAAAACCACGGAGGAAACAGGCTTTGTTCAGATGCTTATGTATTGGTGTTATCTCATTTGATTTTCCTTAACCGTATTCCTATGTCACTATAGACACTGAGTTATAAAATTCATAACCGTTCCTCACACTGAATATGCTACACATCCCCCTAAGAAAAGATTTCAAGTAGTTGCTGTCATAAAACATACATCCATTGTGTTAAATTAGCAGCGTTTACAAACAAAAAGGAAAATGCAACTGATATCAGAGAAAAGCCTCGGAGGCTTCTCTCCATTGCTAGTTCTTGGGGTTCTTGGGGTAGCAGTGGAACAACGATTTCTAGAAGCCTCCATAGGAGGATGGATATGGTAGAAAGTTTTATTTTCATGAAATTCCATTCCTGGGTCTCTATAGTCACATTTCCCTTAATCCATCCTGGGAATGGTGTAGCTGGGGTTTCAATAGAGTTAAAAGCAAAGCCAGAGTCCAGAGTTTCAGCTCAGCATCAGGCTACTTACAATCCACTAGTCCATTGTGTGTGGGGGTCTGTATGGTTTTGGGCCATGTGGGCAAATTCCAGGAAGCAAGAGCAAGAAAACCCCACAAGCCAGGAGTCAAGTGAAATACACCAAGAGGAACAAAGAGCACATGCGTGATAAGAGAGTAAGTTCCCTTGTTTAGGAAGCTAAGTATCCTGAATTTCACACTCTTGCAGCAGCCATGCTACTGTGGCTAACAACCCTTCTACTGAGGTGTGACTGATACTTACCTGCCCCATGTCACCCCAACTTTACTAGGCATGCATCTATTTTCCCTTTGCTCTCTTTTTATTATTAATAATCAGGTTACTTACAAAGGTACCATAACCACCAGACATGTGTTGATTCTTTTATATTATTAGTATGATGTTTGCATTTTTTCTGTGATTCATTCTAGATGCAATCTATAGGACTTTACTTTCTTTCATGCCCTAGACCCCCTCATTTTTTCCTCCAGGATTCAGAAATTGAAGATGTGAGGAATTTATTTCCAGGTTGGATCAGGCTTATTATCAGGTGAATGTTGTTAAGACTCAGCAAGAAATAGCTATGTAAAATGCAAACTCATTCTTAATTATATCATCTGGGGTACACAGTGCGATGCATATTATACTGGTCTAGAAAACATATTTTCACTGAACCTTTTTTTGTTATGAATGAAAAATGCACTAACTTCTACTATGCTTTAAATGAGAAGTCAACAAATTTTTTTCAGAAAGGGTCAAATAGTAAGTATTTTATTTATTTTTATTTTTTATTAAATTTTTATTGATTATTACATTTGTTTCTCTTTTTTCCCCTCCATATCTCCCCTCCACCCAGCTCCCACCCTTCCCTCTACCCTCACCTCCCTCCCGTTGACCTCATCCATAGGTGTATGACTTTTGTCCAGTCTCTCCCTGTACTCCCTTCACCCCATTACCCCTGAGAATTATCAGTTCACTCCCGTTCTGTGCTCCTGATTCTATTATAGTCACCAGTTTATTCTGTTGATCAAATTTTTAATTCACTTAATTTTTAGATTCACTAGTTGATAGATATGTATTTGTTGTTCATAATTTTTTGTCTTTTACCTTTTTCTTCTTCCTCTTCTTAAAGAGTGCCTTTCAGTATTTCATATAATACTGGTTTGGAGTTGATGAACTCCTTTAGCTTTTTCTTATCTGTGAAGCTCTTTATCTGCCCTTCAACTCTGAATGATAGCTTTGCTGGATAGAGTATTCTTGGTTGTAGGTTCTTGCTATTCATCACGTTGAATATTTCTTGCCACTCCTGTCTGGCCTGCATTCTTTTTTGTTGAGAAATCAGCTGACAGTCGTATGGGTATTCCCTTGTAGGTAATGAACTGTTTTTCTCTTGCTGCGTTTAATATTCTCTCTTTGTCTTTTGCTCTTGGTATTTTCTGGTAAAAGAAATAGACTTACAAGTCCAGGAAGCACACAGAACTCCATATAAAAGGAATCCAAAGAGAACTACACCAAGACACATCATAATTAAAATAGTAAGTATTTTAGATTTTGGGGGCTATAAAGTGTCTGTCACAACTTAATGCTGCTGTTCTTTTCAAATGGTATATTGTTATTGATTTCAGAGAGGCAGAGAGAAGCAGAGAGAGATAGAAATATCAATGATGAGAGAGAATAATTTATTGGCTTCCCCACCTGGGATTGAGCCTGTGACCTGGGCATGTGCCATGACCTCAGGGATTGAACAGTGACCTCCTGGTTCACAGGTCAAAGATCAACCACTGCACCACCTCAGCCAGGCTCAACTCTGCAATTTTTATGCAAAAGATGACATAGAGGATATGTAAATGAATGATTATAGCTATATTTTAATAAAGCTTTTAAAAAACCTTGAATCTCACATAATTCTTATGTACCCTGGAATATTCTTTTTTTGTGTTTGTTTTAATAAGAAAAATGTAAAAAAGAAATTAGTTCTTAACATATACAAAAACAGGTAGATTATTGGATTTAATACATGGACTATAGTTTGCTGACCTCTTTTTAATATAATTATATAAACTGTCTAATTATAAACTGCCCTGTTATCACTCATTTCTATTCAATAATTTGTTAAGCCCTGTATTACTTGCAAAAAAAATAATGAGAAGGTGGTATCATTTTCTTAATATTATTTAAAGACACAGATATTCATATGACTGGTACAATCATTAGCTTCCTGACTTAATTTATGTAGACATAATAGGAAGGAATGGATGGTTGGAATTTCTCTGTGCTTTTGTGAAGTCTTAGAAAATAAGAAAGTCTAAAATGACCTTCAGGTTTCGTCCTTTCAATAGTCTCCTTTCAGTTGTCAGTAACAATGTGCTTGGTCTGCTCTGAAGGGGCTTGTATTATATCAGTGATGAATGTTCTATTATAAAATAATTTCTGTTCATGATGAAGCATTTTCTGCTCCTCTAGATTGAAATAAACCAAGTAAAATTTGCACATGTATTTGACTCTGATAACTGGTATTCCTGTAGTTGCAGTAGCTTGCCTGTTTATTTTTTGTCCTTCAAAATGTTTAGAGGTTAAAGTGTTGAATAGTCTTTTTATATTTCACACTAATTGAAATATACTTTAAAATAGGTATTTCTACCTACATACACAGATAACAGCAAGCTGATGTAAAGCAACTCATGTCAAACATTTATTTAAGATGTGAAAGTTGTGAAAGGAATTCTAAAAGAATGTTTTAGCATTAGGAAATTAAACACAATGCTTTCTTTTGGTTCATTATTATCTTCTACTGGAAAAATATGACTGTAAGAGGAAACCTATTTCATTCTGTGGTTAAGCAAGCAGATGTTTAGTTGGTCAGTTATTACACATTGGGAAAAATAAAAACCTCTGATATTGTAGAAGCTTACCTCAGTAATTGTGAGTCAAACTTCCTAAAAATTCTCTGATTCCTGATTCATTTTCAGACCTTAACTCCAACTTCTAAATCTTAATTCTAGAATATTTATTGATTGATCATTTTCTCTTCTGGGCATAATTGAAATTTTCATTTGTCAAAAAAACCTAAATCATTTTATGCATTTTATATGGAAATAATCCATTATATCTATAAGAAAATGTTTATTAAATCTAGTAGGATCAAGAATTGCTGATTTATCAATTATAATTATTAAACATGATGTTTTTCCTCACATGATAAAAAAGTATGCTTATATTATAAATGAGATAAAAATGTATTTGATGAGGCTGTACTATTGGTGTTTCCTTTGAAAGGGACTTTTATCATGTTTGTTTTTTAAACAGCGATTCTGTTTTCATGATGCACACTGATATATAAGAAAAAGATAGCAATTCAGAAGTTTTAATCCAATATATTCATTCTAATAAGTTGTTGAGTTAGTTAAAGGAAATTATTAACTTTTTTAATTCTTAAGAAGAATTAAATTCTTAGGCTGAGGGGAGGGTAGAAATAGGTCAGAGTTTCCTAGATAACACTCTCCAAAATGTAATTAAAGTTGTAAGTCATAGATAAACTTGGCAATGATACTAGTCATTATTGCACACTCATAGGAAGTTAATATGATAACAAGCACAAGACCCATATCATAAGTGAGGCTCTTCCTTAAACTACAAAGCAGCCATAGAGACTCTTCAAGACCCAAATTCTGGTACTGTTCTGTAGCCTTACCCCATATTGGGATTACACATCAATGCAATTCACAGTTTACGGGGAAAGTTAATGGTCACTGGGGGATGACAGGCTATGATAATTTAATCTTAAAATAATTCCTAACTTGCTATGAAAGGGCCTAGATAGTGATTCATGACATCCATTTCTCTTTTCTATTGAGAATACACCTAGATTCGTTTTATTTTTAGATCTTCTTTTAATTTAGGTATGACCATATGACTAATTTTTAAAACGTTTTTATATATTTTAGAGAAAGAGGAAAGGAGAGGGAGAGAGAAACATCAATCAGTTGCCTCCCATTGAACCCACAACCTAGTCATGTGCTCTGATAGAAAATTTAACTGGTGACCTTATAGTGAATGGGATGATGCTCAAACAACTGAACCACACCAGCCAGGGCCATATGACTAGAGTCTGGCCAAGGGAATGTGAAAGAGTTTGACATGCATCACCCAGGCCTTGCCCATAAAACCTCTCAATCACTCATATAGTCTCTCTCTCTCTTTTTCTCTTTCTCTCTCTCTCTCTCATCTCTATATGTATCTCTCTCTTCCTTCTCCTCCATCTGTTTCTTTTTCTCCTTCTCCTTCTGCTTCTCCTTCTTCTTCTCTCTTATCCCCTTCTGCCAACTGATATTGATGTCCTGGTTGACCCTGTGGCTATATGTTAAATACAGATCCCCCTATTTAAGGATCTTGTAAGATTACATGGAGCAAATCATTCTCTTTCCCTGCATTACCCCATGTATAAGACAAATGTAATAACAGCATATATATGCATAGTGTCAAGGCATCAAGATCTTGGAGTTATTATTATGACAGCTAGTAATACTGTCTTCACTAATATACATAGAGTTTGAAATTCAAGTAATGAGCTGCCCTATACTGATAGTCTAGACAAGATAGAAAATCTCCCAGACCTATAGTTTCTTCAACAGTAAAAGAAAAATAACAATGCCTTTTCACAGGATGGTTCTGGAAAGTAAATGAAGTACCATGTGTGGAAACACTAAACGATGTCTAGTAAAATGTGCTTAATTGATATTAATTCCCTTTCATTAAAGAAACAAATCTAATTACTTATTATTATGTTCTTACAAATAAATCTAATTAGTTATTATATTCTTACTTTTTTCTAATTCTATTGCTGCTAATTTATAATATTGTGATTTTAGCATTACTAATCTATATTGCAACATCATCAACCAGATAAATTATGTATTCAGTTTTTCTCATCTAGAACTTTCAGAAATAATAAAAGCTCTTTGGCTAAATTTAGTTGTATAATTACAATTTGACTAATAATCAATGTAAATACTTTTTTCTTCTTTATTTTTCCATCAATCATTCTCATCAAATAGCAGCAATATTTGATTGTTGACAGAAATGCTATATTGGAATAAATTAGTTTTTGTTCTAATACAACATCTTTCTTTTAAAAAGGGAATTCAGAATTCTGATAAAACAAAGGAATCTCAGTCTATATAATCAACAATTTACATTAGATGGGGAAATGGATTTTAAATGAATAAATTGCTGAATAATTCTTCATAAATATATAAAGATCCGAATTTCTGGAGGGTGGGAGAAGAGAATAAGAACAAAAAGTGAGGGGAATGAGGAGGTGGTTTCTCCTTAAGACCTACTTTATATGGTAGAATAGAAAAATAACCTTTTTTTTTTCACAACATTGTCCTTAGAGAAGTGCAAGCTGCCTTATAAACTAGTTCTTACAAAGTTTCTCATGCAAAATAAAGCAACTGAGGACATACTGTCAATTCTGAACACCAAACAACTGTTGAACAAACCACATTAGTAATTTAACACAGCTTAGTAATTACCTTGAGTATAAACGCACAGTCATTAATTTGGAAAGAGTCTGCATATCAGTAGGGTTCTGGCAAAAAATAGATGGCTCCACCAAATGGGTAATTTATGGAAAGTTTAACGAAGAGGCTATTACAATTTTGGGAAGGGTTTAGAAAAATCACAACGACTTGCATGTAAGTAGATAATAAATCTTAGTTCCTTCCCATAAGTACAATTATGGCTCTTTTTTCATCAGTTTCAATTTAATTCACCTGATGTTTACCTAGAATGATCTTATTTTCTTTTAGCTCAGTCCTATTAGTCAAACCTTTAAATGGCAATCTAGCGGAGAAATGGACATGCCGAGTGTTAGCTCATTGTTTTGTAAAATGTAGTAACAGAAGCCCCTTCGGAAATATGAGGGTATCTGGTCTGACAGATAAAAGGATATTTTATTGGAAAAAAAAACAGGAGAAGGTAATTTAGCTGGAGGAAGAGTGTCTCAGGCATAGAGGCATGAAATAACATTTCACAACGGGAATAAAAGCATTTTCCATATGTGTACATATCACTTATATTTGGTTGCCTTGAAACTACATCTATCTATCCTTTTCCCATTTTTATAAAAATTGGGTTTTTGGCCTTGTTTTTTTATGTTTTATAACATGCTTTGATATATTTAAAACGTTAGCTTTCTTTGAAATGTTACAAAAATATTTTTGTTATTTTATAAGTCAAAGCTCTCTGCAAAGTTAAAAAAAAATACCACACACCAACTTTTCCTTTATGATTTCTAGGTTTTGTGTTTTGCGTAAATGGAAATTTTCCATTTTATTATAATTATTAATAAGATGTCCCAAGTATTCTTTTAGCCCTGCATGCAAATACAACTAAAGACACACAATAGCCTGAAAGGTTCTTATTAACATTCTGATGTTGCAGTCAAGAACCCGAGAGTGAGAGAGGTCCAGGAGCTTGATTTGGGTCCCAGAGCTAGTAAGTTACTGTGCCCAGTTTGAAACCAAACTGACTCAGAGAGCTCTGCATGTCTGGAAATTTTTTAAAAATATATTTTATTGATTTTTCAGAGAGAGGAAGGGAGAGGGATAGAAAGTCAGAAATATCGATGAGAGAGAGACATCGATCAGCAACCTCCTGCACACCCGACACTGGAAATGTGCCCGCAAGCAAGTTACATGCCCCTGACCGGAATCGAACCCTGGACCTTTCAGTCCGCAGTCCGACGCTCTATCCACTGAGCCAAACCAGTCTCGGCCATGTCTGGGAATTTAACTTGAACCTGAAGACAACCCAAAATTATCCCTTCCAAGAATCCCTCCCTATCCCTTCTGAGAAGGCTGGCAGAGGTCCTCCAATGGCACGGGCTGTTTTTCATGGAAAACATCCCTCATTACAGAAAGGAAGCTGCAAAAGTTCCAACCAAGTAACCAAAGCAGACTACGTGGCTGTTGTTTTCAAAGGAAATTATGTTTGTTAACTTAAAAAGGAGCGACATAATTAACTAATGCATTAATTATGTCGACCAATAAGCTTTGACCACTTTTGTGGCAGGCGATATTCAAATGCTCTTAAGAAGTAAAAACTAGCTACAAGGTGTTTACATTGTGACATTTCTTTTCACTGCACCATGCTGCTTTTTCTTTTCTTCCCTTATCTTTTTTTTTTTTAAAGGAAGCAACATGTCCCTTCTTTATGTGTTTTATTGGCATATGTATGTACTAGTTTCCTGAGTAAAATCAAAGGAAGAGTTTTGTAATTATCTTTTGCTGTATAAAAAAGTCTCTGTTGTGGATGCTGTGATGTGTGGCCGAGATTCTCGGCCAAAATTGAGTTATTTACTTAGCTTGTGGTGGAATGGGCTGAATAAGGTCTTTCAGCGGAGTCCTTCTTCAGGTATGACCCTCAGCCAAACTCACCAAAATGCCCCCTTGCATAAACAGTCTTGATCTCAGGACTGCTTCAGCCAGCAGGATCAGAGCCTGGCTCTTGGCCTCAAAGTGGGACTTTTTTTTTTTTAATATATTTTATTGATTTTTCACAGAGAGGAAGGGAGAGGGATAGAAAGTCAGAAACATCGATGAGAGAGAGACATCAATCAGCTGCCTCCTGCATGCCCCACGCTGGAGATGTGCCCGCAAGCAAGGTACATGCCCCCGACCGGAATCGAACCCAGGATCTTTCAGTCCGAAGGCCGACGCTCTATCCACTGAGCCAAACCGGTCTTGGCAAAGTGGGACAACTTTTGAAGGTTCATGCCCGGTCCAGGACTCCTCCTAGGGTTGCTGGCACCCTCTTTTTCAACAGCTCTCTCCTTCAACTTCCTCCTGCACAATCCTGTTTTCTTTCATCCTCCTTGTTTCCTGAGCACCTCCCCCCATAAATCTGCCGCATACAACTCTCAGAAGGATGTTTCCCTGGACCTGACCTATTACACTTTTATTGCCAATTCTCCTGCAGAAGTGTTTCTATTTTGTACAATTTCTTTTATCTTCTGTTTCCAGTCATTGCCTCAACAGCCCTATATCTGCCATTTTTAATGTCTGGTTTTGAAAACAAAGTCATATGTATTGACTTTTGGAAGTTTTATTGGAAAGAGGAAAGTCACTTTTTCTTAAAAAAAGACATCATTGCATTTATTTTTTTCCCCCACTGATTCTTTTCTAGCAAAACTTAATTCAAACTGTCCACAACTCTTAAATCTCACAAAATGAATGATAAACCTTGCAATTTTAGGCTTTCCTGCAGAATTTTGGTTGTAAATGTTGAGATTTTTGTGTGGAGCCTAAAATTAGCTATTAAAAATGAGGGAAACAGCCCTAGTTGGTTTGGCTCAGTGGATAGAGCGTCGGCCTGCAGAATGAAGGGTCCCAGTTTTGATTCCGGCCAAGGGTAGATGCTTGGTTGTGGCTCGATCCTGTGGAGGGTGTGCAGGAGGCAACCAATCAAAGATTCTCTCTCCTTCTCTCTTCCTCTCTGAAATCAATAAAAATAAATATATTTTTTTTAAAAAATGAGGGAAACAAAGCAACAATAATCTTAAAAACTTAAATCACCCAAAGGATGGTTAAGCAAACAGACCTTAAGTTTTGTATCTGAAAATAATTTTTCTAAAGGTCAGTGATTGAAAATCAGTTCAAACACAAGTAAACATACTACTGTTTTCATTCCATAATTCTTTTAATATCTATCTTATAATTATAACAATTCTATTTATAGAGAGTGCTATATAATTAGTTTATTAGACTCTTTTACTCTAAACTAGCAAGAGGTTTGTTTACAAAAGAAAATTTGCAAAAGTGTACATTCTGAATGACGGATGTTTTTGTTAATTTGAACAATATTGAGTCCATCAATGTGTCAGGTAATCTTTTGAGTACTGTGAAATAGCGGTCAATGGATTGGCAGAGTCCCTTCATATAAGTGGGTGGTCCATATGAGACACTATACATTCTATGGATTAAGGCAGTGGTTCTCAACCTGTGGGTCGAGACCCCTTTGGGGGTCGAATGACCCTTTCACAGGGGTCGCCTAAGACTATTGGAAAACACCTATTTCCCATGGTCTTAGGAACCAACATACCGCTCCTCGGTGTAGCAAAATATAGCAATGTAGTTTACTGCTGTTATACGAAGACTGTTGCCCATGCTACACCATGATTCAAGACAAAATTTCATTTATTTGTAATTAGAAATATTTCACAATATATAATTACATAGTTTTTGTGATTAATCTCTATGCTTTAATTATGTTCAATTTGTAACAATGAAAATACATCCTGCCTATCAGATATTTACATTACAGTTCAGAACAGTAGCAAAATTACAGTTATGAAGTAGCAATGGAAATAATTTTATGGTTGGGGGTCACCACCACATGAGAAGCTGTCTTAAAGGGTTGCGGCATTAGGAAGGTTGAGAACCACTGGATTAAGGGTTGCATTGTAATGAATCTTGAGGAACTATATCCTAATGTATTAAAGACTGTTTGAAAAGGCCAAAGCAATTGAAAAATGGTATTATCAAAGGGCAATTGTAAGCCACTCTATACCTCTTGAAATTAGAGATATTAAGCTCCGTATGCCTTTAATAAGCACCTACTATTAGATCATGTTTTCAGGTCCTCTTTTATATTATTGCTAGAGGCCCGATGCACAAAATTCATGCAAGAGTAGGCCTTCCTTCCCCTGGCTGCTGGCTCTGGCTTCCTTCTGGCACCTGGGACCCGGGCTTTCCTCCAGCAGCTTTGTCCAGAACATCTGGTCTAATTAGCATATTACCCTTTTATTATTATAGGAGATCATTACTGAATTCCCTAATCATTTTACCTTTCTTATTCTATCCTCCTCTGTATCCACCCACCCAAAACATTCAGGAACAGTGCCTGTCTAGAACGCTGCCTGTTATTTCAAGGCCTAGTTCACTGTTGTCCAGGGAAAATTCTCTGTTTCGACTCTTGTGGAATTTTCCCTTTTCAAAACCTCCATTGCCCTGAGTTACAATCTTAATCACATCACAATTTATCAATGCATTATCTTAGCTAACATTTTTTTTTATAGACAGAGTTCTTTTACATACTAGTAGTAGTCTACATGCTAATACGTAGCTCAGTAAATACCTGTTACTTCAGGAACTGTTTGAGCAACAAAACTAGTGTAAACTACATTACAGAGCAGATCATGCAGTACTTCAGGTTTCGATGGTGCTACCTTTCTTGCTATCTAAAAATAACATATTGGCCAAACTTGTCCTCACTCCCACATCAGGTCTTCACAAACTTTGTCAAAACGTTGAGGTATATAAACCTTCAAAGAGATATTAAAGAAATAATGATGGAAATATAGGAGTTCTAAGAAGGAAAAAGATAATATTTTTGAAGATAGAGATATATTTTACTTCCCTTTACTTCATAGCATTCCTTGCTCTCAGTACCAATTCAGAGTAACACTTCGTTGAAATTGTTTATAATTCCTTCTTTGGATGGAACCTCAAGGATGTTCCTGGCAAAGCAAGTGAATGCTGTGTCATCCATATCAGAAGGTAATGTAATAAACAAAAGATGAAACCAACAACATGAAAGCTGAATCAAAGAAATGAGTGGCCTCTGCCTGCATTCTCGTTTAAGCAGTGGTCAGCAAACTCATTAGTCAATAGAGCCAACTATTAATAGTACAACAATTGAAATTTCTTTTGAGAGCCACATTTTTTAAACTTAAACTTCTTCTAATGCCACCTCTTCAAAATAGATTCGCCCAGGCCATGGTATTTTGTGGAAGAGACACACTCAAGGGGCCAAAGAGCCGCATGTGGCTCGTGAGCCACGGTTTGCCGACCACCGGTATAAGGGGCTGTAAGACTGAGTAGTTTTTCAAGGGGTTTTGTATATCCTTCTCAGTCATCAATATGTTTTGAGGAGCTTTTGATATCATCCTTCTTCCTTACTTGGTGTCCGAATGCCTGCTGATACGTGGATTGTTTCTTTTCTTTCACATTTTTTAGTGTGACTCTGCGTTAAGTGATGCTTAGCTAAATAAATCTGCAAGTGGCAAAGGATAGTAAGAGAACGACCATATGCAGGGTTCGAGGAATCTCATTCTAGTTGATTCGCAACTTTTCCTCTGTACGATGAACTCCTTATGTTTCTTAAATAATGGAGGGCAAGATAATAAAAATATCCTAAGTAACAGTCTAGAGGCTGAACAATAGAAAACGTCATCATTCTCTCTGGCAGTATTCTGGGTGGGAAACTTCATCACCTAATGAAAAAGGCACTTTGGAGGATTAATGTAGTGGGGTTTAAGAGGAATATTTGATCATTGCAAAATCAGTGAAGATGAAAAATGTGAGCAGGTAATTGAATAGGAAACATTTATATGGCATTGAAGCTGTAGTAGCAAAAAAATTATTATTAAAGTAACCTTTTATTTAATATATCATTACCTATGAGATGTGCTATGTAAAATTTCAGTTTGGAAAGACTTCCTTTTGAATTGTGTAAAGTTTTGGCAACTCTTTTTATGCAAGAATTTTGTAATTGACACTGTGCATAGTTTAGGGTACATAAATTATAATGAACTTCTAGAGACCATCTAGACAAGCATTTTGTAATAAAAACTTCTCAATTAATCACAGATATGGTCCTTACATAACCTTTCTTAATAATTGTTATATCTTGTGATTTATGAAGTATCATTGCAAAAAAAAAGAAAATTGCTGAAATATCAACAGAGCGCTCTATATAAAATTATACCACAGTCATAAACTAAAAATCTTTTATCCCTTAAAATGGAACAATCATTTTTTGATATTTATGTATTTTCATTTCTACTCATGCCAGGGAAGCAGTTATCTCACCACTACCACACAGTTCCAGAATCTTCTGTTCCACCCCCAATCATTAATTTCAGAAATTGATTGGATTGTCATACCCCTTATTTAGTTGCTAGTAGTTATTATATTTATGGCTGATTTTTAAAATTTGCTGATTTAGAAATTCTGCCTGGTTGTCTCAATTTACTCAGCTCTTGGTTATTTTTCAGTCATTCTGATGATCAGAAAGAAGAGAATTTCCGTTTATTGACACCATACCATTTCTTGCTCTTCTCCATTATTATCAAACAGAGAATAGTTCTCAGATCTGAAAAGACCAATCACATGATATTTCTCTTCACTGAATTTCATTCCTTAGTTACTTTTTGTTTTTCTTGATAATCCTCATCTGAGGATATTTTCCATTGATTTCTAAAGAGGGTGGGGGAAGGGTGAGGAAGAACAGAGAGAGAGCAATATGGATGAGAGAGAGACACATCAATTGGTGGCCTTCTGCACGCACAATCCAGGTACATGTCCTTGACTAGAATCAAACCCATGACACTTCACTCCTTACTTTATCCACTGAGCCAAACTGGCTAGGGTAATTCATTTTTTTTAAATATATTTTATTGATTTTTTTTTACAGAGAGGAAGGGAGAGAGATAGTCAGAAACATGGATGAGAGAGAGACATCGATCAGCTGCCTCTTGAACACTCCCTACTGGGGATGTGCATGCAACCAAGCTACATGCCCTTGACCGGAATCGAACCTGGGATCCTTCAGTCTGCAGGCTGACACTCTATCCACTGAGCTAAACCAGTTTTGGTGGTAATTCTTTTTTAAAGGATGATAGATACTTATTTTCCATGTAGGAGATGAATATTAGGTTTGTTTTTCAAACGAAATGAGTTTTCAGAAATAAGTAAAAAATAATGTGAGTTCATTTAACTTGATAGCACTTAATACAAGGGACTTAGGCACAGAGAAAATAATAGAGAAAATGACTCAACTGGACAGGACTCTGAATTAGAAAGATCATAAAGAAGGTGGCAGCAGCAGCACAAGGCTAGAAACATAATTGACGAGTTGTTGAACCCCGGGGAGTTGGGCATCTATAGCTAATCCATCCAACTCAAGGTCAGGTTTAGAGAGTGGAACTCTGAGCCTCTGGTGAGGTCAAGAGAGGCTGTGGAGGAGGCCCAGAGGATTCTGTGGCCTGTAATTAAAAAATGAACTCAAAGGGATGAAGTCCAAGGGTTAAAACCAAGTACATGACAAGAAATAGAATCAGTACCAAACAAAGCTAAACAAAACACATCACACAGGAAAATGCCACTCTATTTTTTGTTTTTCCTTTTCTTTTTTGTCAATCACAGCAATGGCTATTTAATATATATATATATATATATATATATTACAAATCTCTCTCTCTCTTTTTTCTGTAATTCTCATGCAATGCTGTCCCATTATACTATAGTTTTAAAGTGCTAGTTTAAGAACTGTTTTTGAAGTACCAATTTAGAACTAGTAAGTATAGGTCAAGAATTGTCTAAGTTTAACATTACAAATGATGTAGCCCTGAAACATATCTGAAAGAAAATGATATTTACATTGATATCAGTTTGCATAGAATTTCTTTAATTTCATTAGTCTCTCGTGGAAGTTTACTTAGATTTCTGTGCAACACTTCTTAACCATTCCAGGCCTTTGGGGAGCTGACAAATATCTTTATTTTGTCAAATGTTTAGTATTTGTTGTTAATGATGCTATAATATATAGTAGGTGGTTCTTAGTGCTAACATGTCTCCAAACACATTATAGCTACCTTAATGCATAGTCAATCATTTGTTGATTCTTATTAATACTGTGGAAATTATAAAAATCTTTAAAAGTCTGTTAATTAAAAATCTATTTACCTGTGTAGATTATAACATGTGACTAGAAAACTAATGATAAAAGGCAGGTAGTCTGGCGTACATTTCCACCAATCTTATCACATTCTCCCTGAAATATGGTTGGGCAATCCCAATTGTCTTTTCTTTGTAGATGGGTGACTCTGTGTCAGAGTCCATGGAAAAAAAGCATTTTCAAGTCAAAATGGTATAAGTCAAAATGTTCTCCTTGGTATGGATTTCCTCTGCGAACTTGAAAAGTAAACACAAAGAGGCTCTTGTCTCTATGGGACTCTCCTATATGCTGGTACATACAATCTTGACTACCCTTAATCTTTACTTATGTAGTATGTATATGTATTTGCATCACTAACCTATGGATTCTATTCTGCAGTGCTAGTTTGTTAATTGATTCGATTTTTACATGATTTTATGATGTAAATCTATATTATCATTACTTTCTCAGGTCATTAATAAATGATATTTTATTCATCATCATATCTTCTATTCATAGTATACATTTGGACATGTAACTGTATTATAAATATATGTATTATATATATATATATAATCAAGAAAATAAAAAGATAAATATCACATGATCTCACTCATTTGTGGAATATAATGAGCAACATAAACTAATGGAAAAAAAAACAAAAACAGATCCAGAGATAGAGATGCATCAATCAGACCATCCAACCTCAGACAGAAGGTAGGGGTAGGTGGGGGTAAGGGGAAGAGATCAACCAAAGGACTTGTATGCATTCATGTAAACCTAACCAATGGGCACAGATACCAGGGGGTGAGGGCATGAGTGGGGAGCTTTAGGGGGATATAGGCGGAATAAGTACACATATGTAATACCTTAATCAATAAAGAAAAAAAAAGAATGCTCTGTATTTTAAACTAAAGATAACTAAACTGAAAGGCAGATACTTGAGCAACTGACTCAAGAACATGTTATCTAGCTGGACCCAGACATAGAGTAAGGTCTTTGTTTTTCAATTACTACCCCTGGTTCAGTTTGGTTTTGGCGTCTCATGAGCCTGTACTCAAATCATTTTCTATCCTATAGAGTTCTTTGACCTAATTGTTTTTTAAAATCCTGTTTTATACTCTGTAAATGGAAATCAAAGCTATAACAAATGTATTTAATAACTGTGAAAATTAAATGAGACAATATATGTCAAGCACTTATTCCAATGCCATTACACACTAAAAAAAAAGTCATATAGATTAACTATTGTTTTTTTCAACATATGAGATTATCTCCTTATAAAATAAACTGACCTTGAACTGTAAGAAAAAGAAAAGAAAAGTTGGAAACAAATTATAAGAAGCAAAGATAAAAATAATGTTAAGTGACAACATGTTAACACTGAATTAAATCTAATATATTTCTACAGAGATTGTTTAAGGAACAAGAAAAAGGAAATGAAAAGGTAAGAACAGTATAAGCCAGTGGCACTCCATCCATTATAGAATGAGGATATTCAGTCAAAACAAGAGAGGGGCCTAGAAATGAAGGTGAAATTCCTAATGACCTTGAACAAATTTTCACATTTCTGAGACCAACATTTTTAGTTCACTCTGGAATCAGGTATAGCATTACCTGGATTTGAATCTTTGGCCCTCCTACTTACTAGCTGTGTGACCTTAGGTAAATTATTTCATCTCTATGTGTTTAAGCCTCCTATCTATAAAAGGGGATAGTTATAATACCTATTTAATATATTTTCTATAAAGATATAATACACTTATATTTAGAAGGTAGAAAATGATTGCTACTACTTAGTAGCAGATAGTAAGCAATAATGAACATTTATCAAATAAATAAGATAATTTATTCAATTGTCTTTTTCTTTTGCTTTTCTTTTCTTTCTTTCTTTATTTTTTTTTACAAAAAGCTCCAGAGAAAAACTATTTGATGACTAAACAAAAATACATAATTTACTTTAGTGGAAGTTAATTAATCATAGTTAACGTGGGAGAGCACTTTGGAAAAGTTTTGAAATAGAGTGTAAACTCCATGAGAACACGAGTTTATAGTGTAATGTATATGTTTTTTTGCTAGATGTTTGCTTATTTGGCCAATGCATTACAGTTGTTCAACAATTATGTATTGGATAAAGGACTAAAACAAAAGAATTTGATTAATATATGCCAAATTCCTTGTAGAGCAACTGTCCTCATTCTATAGACATAAAGACTTTCAAGATCATTTTCTCCCTTTAACACTTGTTCATAGCTCATTATTCTATCAGAAATAGATGATAATGGAACTTACCTTATAATGATGCATAACTGATAACAACTGAACTTTCATATTCCTAATTGCATCTACATGGCATTCAGATATAGTCCCTCTAAACAAAGAAATTTTTCTGCAGGAACAATCATTCAATGAAAAACATATATTTACTAGTAAAAATTTTCCCTACTCTCTCTCAGATAGCCTTACACACATTTCAGTAAACAGACTAGCCATACTTTAATAATAATGGCTAAATTTATAAACAACTTAATTTGCATCAGGCACTATTCTATGTGTGGTTCCTTTATGATTTCATCTCATTCTCTGAAAATTGACACAACTAAAGCACAGGATTTATACCATTTGTCCAAGATAAAGGAGCTGGTATTAGTGACAATACAGAGATACCAATACCCAGAGCTCCAAAGCTGTGAAGAACATAATGGGATATTTTGCTTAATAGAACCTAATATTAGAGGGGCCATTCTTCATATCAAGATAAATTATTGAGACTATCTAAGAAGAAATCAACCCAAACTTTAAAAAGGATCTGATATGTCACCAGACCTAAACTCCCAATATCCTCATATGATTGGCACCAAATGTATGGTATAATTATTATTCCTTCCCTTTGAATCAAATATTTTATTTCTGGTTGTTATGTGTATTTTTTAAAAGCATGATAGCAAGTATAATGACATGCTAAGTATCTATCCCACTGAGACTTGTCATCATATAACAATTTAAACATAGGTTTACTGGACCATTGAGACTGGTCTCATAGATTCTTGCTTTGACTATTGTGCGTTAGGCCATGATACACATATAGTTTTTGGTTACCTAAAGGAAGATGTCAAATGCCAGTAATTGTTACTGTTACTGTGACTTGTTTTCATTTTTTTAAGCAAAACTGTGAAATGTTCAATCTTGGCCATAAGAGTAACCTATAGTAATGCTCTTAAAATCTGATATTATAGGATAGCCATGACTTTGCCTCATTTTCAGGGCCAGTACATATGGTGGCACTATATTCAAAACAAAAAGTGTGAAGATTTGATATGTAACATGCATACAATTGAACGGTCTGAATTATAAACTCATGATTTATTTGTCTAAGGATATTTATCCAACAAAAGTTGCATAGTTCAACAATGCATTTCTTTTTATGTGTTGACCCTCCTAGACCATGGTGCATATAATATATAAAATATTATAAAGAGAAAATAACTTTTTTTATCAATCTCATAACTTAACACATGTGGGCTTTAATTAAAAAGTAACAAAGATTTTACCTGGCAGGTGTGACTCGGTGGTTGAACGTTGACATATGAACCAAGAGATCAAGGCTCTATTCCTCATCAGAGCACATGGCCAGGTCTTTGGGCTTAATCCCCAGTAGGGTGCATGCAGGAGGCAGCTGATCAATGATTCTCTATCATCATTGATGTTTCTATCTCTCTCTCTCTCCCTTCCTCTCTGAAATCAATATAAAAATATATTTTTAAAAGTGCAAAGATTTTCCATTCATTTTTATAAGTAACTATCTTTTTGTCTTCTGAAACGTGATATTATATAACAATGATAATTTGTTTTATATATGATATACAGTATTTTCTGCAGAGAATGAAAATCAGGCTAAAATATATTTTGCTATCTGTTTCTTATCATCAAAAGTGTTATGAGTCATTATAGAGGTAGCTGATATCCATTGCTGAGATACCCTCTTCTCGCCACATCCTGATTTGGCCAAACGATGACAGAAAAATATCATTTTGATCTAGAGGACAGTACAGGGGACTCTGTAGGCTTCTTAATGGGCCGGTGACATGATTCACAAAGGTTTTGTACCTCATCTTACAATAAAAACATCAGAGACCCTGTCTACCATCTCACATGAAAAGCACCTGCTCTTTTGAGTAACTGCCTTTCAGGTCTGTACATGGGCCTGTTAATGTTAATTTCCCACACTCTGAGCTGAGCAGTTCTATCCTATAAGACAATGAAATGGCAACAATGTAAGAGCAGAAGCTATTGTGCCGGGCCTTTCAGTGGTCAAACATCTCTCCCATTTTGTGACATCCAGAATCCTCTGTTAAACTATAAAGATTAATAGCCCTCTGTGACAAGCGGATCATTTAAAGTGTTAAGCATTGGTGATAAGCAAACCATCTGAGATTAGAGCAAGTTCACAGGGGAATAAAAACCTTCCCTGTCACAGACCAGTCTTCCAGTAGATATGTAGATCATTTGGTTTTAGCCATGTTAGCTCCTTCACATGTTCGCTAGAGCTGCCTCAAGGGATAAAAACACAAAGGGCAGCCATAAGAGTATGTGTTCAAAGTATTTGCCACCTCGTTAGAGATATAAAGACAAGCGAAATAGCTTTAATAATTATTGTTATATGGAGAAAAGGCTGACATTTATAAAGTTATTTTCAAACCTACTCACAAAAATGAACTTGGGAAGGTATTACCTTCTGTGTTGCCCCTGGTTACTAATCTTGAAGAATTGAGCTCTGGTTCTTCAGTAACAGTGGTTCTTTTTTATTTTTTACATATATTTTATTGATTTTTTACAGAGAGGAAGAGAGAGAGATAGAAAGTCAGAAACATCGATGAGAGAGAGACACTGATCAGCCATCTCCTGCACACCCCATTGTGGAGATGTGCCCGCAAGCAAGGTGCATGCCCTCAGCTGAATTGAACCTGGGACCTTTCAGTCTCAATCAGACACTCTATCCATTGAGCCAAACCAGTCTCAGCATAACAGTGGTTCTTTAAGCACAATCTCAGCACAGCAATAACAGCATAAAAATGGATATATCAGAACCCACCCCACATTGACTGAACTGAAGACTCTGGAACCCAGGAGTCTATGCTTTAAAAGCCCGCCAGGTGGTTTTGAAACGTACAAAAATTTAGGAGCCATTGTCTAAGAATATGCGTGATCTGCCAGTGGAAGTCAAATCCAGTTTATTGTCCATTTATTGGTGAACTTTAATCTGAAGTTATATAGAAAAAGTGACCGTTGGAAACACAGGAGTAACTAGAGACAGGCACAACTTGTGAGTCAAGATCACAGTAAAGGAGACAGCACCTTGTGCAAGATGAAATATAAAGGGGTGTGCAAAAATAGATTTACTGTTGTGAGTAAGTGAAACACAGAGTTTATTCTTGTATTTTTTTAATTTGTATTATAAATGTAAAGCTACTTTTGCCTACACCTATATGTACTGATGGGGTAGATGTCTACATTCATAATGAACAAACCATTCAGCTTTGCTTGTAAAGGACCATTGATAATGTTGGCTCTATAATAAAGAATTCCCTTTTTAGTAATCTCCAGAGTTGAGTGTTCCATCTCGTGGAGTTCTAGATACTCAGGTTTACTTATACCTTACGAGCTTGCCCTGAAGGAAACACGGAACATTTTCATTTATATTTTGTTGGCAAGAATTGAGATGGGCACACGTAGCTCAGAAGGACAGGCTGGGAATCATAGTCCCAGAATGATATATCAAGGGATTACAACTACAATGCAGTGAAAATAAAGGGGGATGGGATTTAATGGATTTAGGGAGATAAAAAGCAATCCCAATGAAGGTTTAAAAAAGCAAATGATTGAAACTAAAAACTGTTCTACTCCATTCAAATGGTTAAAATTAGGGGCTTAGTTGAATAATATTTAATATAGCTATATGAGGGAATCATATGCAGATATTAAACACATGTTTATAAACACTTTTATATATAAAGCACTAGAGGCCCAATGTACAAAATTTGTGCAGAAGTAGGGGGACTCAGACCAGCCTGCACCTTCTCAAAAGCCAGAAACTCTGGCTCCTTACCACCCACCTGCTCACTCCTTACCACTTGGCTGGCTGCTCCTTGGTGCTGCCACAGAGGTGGGAGAGGCTCCTGCCACCACAGCTGTACTCACCAGCCATGAGCCCGGTTTCTGGCTGAGCAGTGCTCCCACTCTGAGAGCACAATGACCAGCAGGGGGCAGATCCTGCATTGAGTGTCTGCCCCCTGGTGTCCAGTGTGCATCATAACGACTGGTCATTCTGGACTTTCCGCCATAATGATTGCTGGGCTTTTATAGGTAGGTAAGTAGATAGATGATAGGTAGATAGAAAGATAGATAGATGATAGATGATAGATAGATAGATGAGATAGATAGATAGATAGATAGATAGATGATATAGATAGATAGATGAGATAGATAGATAGGTAGATAGATAGATAGATAGATAGATAGATAGATAGATAGATGATAGATAGATACGTTCAGCAAAAGATGTTGGGGTTGGCATACATTCATGAATATAAAACAACCCAAACTATCTAAAATATGCTAGAAAAGAGCAAGGGAATGAATTTCATTATTTTCTACTCAAAATATATTTTGGGCTCTTACTATGCATCAAAAACTGTAGCTATGCTTGAGGCAAAATAATCAACAAGATAAAAGTCTAGATCCTCAGGGAGTAAGATGCCAGTTAATAGTTGGGGTAACACAAAAGTATTTGAAACTGTTAGATACAGATGCACAGGTTGAAGGTGATTCTTTATTTCTTATATAATCTTTTGTAGTTGTCATATTTTCTACTAAAAGCATGCCTTACTTTTATAGTCAATAATACAGTAACTGATTGTCCCCTTACAAAAGAAAAATGCAAATAGAGTTTTCTAAATTTAAACTACTGGACTAAAAAATGGGAGAGAGAAAATGAAGATTATATGACAAAATATTTTAAACAAAGACCTAAAATTACTTCTTAAGATGTGGCCTTGAGCCAATATAGATTTACCAAAGGCTTTTTCACCTTATATATCTACAATCTTAATAATCATAACTGAGTATTGTCAGCCCACCGGAAATTCATTCTGAAAATCAAATACAGATGTGCGTATGTTCCTAACATTGTATCTATTCAAAGACAGACACATAAATGACTTCTTCAAAAGAAATCTTTACACATAAGTGAGTTCAGCATAGCAAGACCCTCACTTGGAAGTCAAATGACCTAGATTGTACTTTTGTTTCCTTGTTAGCTAATTAATTTTTTTCTTCATCACAGTCATTACTAATTTGTATAAAACTTAATGATTTTGAGCATAAATATTCCTATCTAAAAATTCAAAAAAAAATAAAAGAAAAATTCTCATCAGGCTATGAATACTCTAAAGTCAACCAAGATTTAAGCCTACTACCCAGATAGTTGAATTAGCTATTCTTCAATAATTTAATAATAATATTTTTAATATCTACATTAATCAAATAAGTAATTGGAAGAGGTACCACACTTTATTATCTTAAATTCATGATGTGTCAGTGCATTCTCCCATTTAATAAATTTAAATAGTCCCTTACCATAACTTTTGAATAAAGCCAAAATAGCACTAAGAAATACAATTCCATTACTCAAATAAGATACTAAAGACTATTTCTAAATATCAAATCTTCACAGTCAAATTAGAAAATAATAATAACTAGAAAAGGAAATCTTGTGAATATTTTAAGTAGCAGTAAGAACATGACTGTTTCTACTGAGAAACTGGTCAGTCCATTTGCTCTTATGATTAAAGACAAGCTTTTGTAGGGCCCTTGACTTTCTCTACTGTAATGCTCCAATCTATTTTTGTTTTAATTTTTATTAATTTTTACACATATCTCCCCATTGCCCCCCCTCCCTCCCAGGCATACCCCAACCCCCCAGTGTCTATGTTCATTGTTTATGCTTATATGCATGCATACAAGTCCTTTGATTGATCTCTTATTTTGCTCACCTAGCTCCAATCTATTTAAATGCTTCTTCTCACTTTCTTTCCTCACCTTTCTCTGAGTCTAGATTTCTAGTACTATATTTGAATTTTGATTTAATCCATGCCTTGCTAGGTTGTTTTCACAAAGACAAGAAGTAACATATGTAAAGATACCAAACTTTAGCAGCAGTTTAATTAATGCTAGCTAATAAAGCTCCATTTTGGTCACCATATGTTTCTTTTTTCAAGCTTTATTTTTTCTTTGTAAAATTCCTTAATTATATCTGTCTTATCAAAAAACAATTAGTTCCCAGTTGGTGTGGTTCAGTAGTTGAGTGTCAACCTATGAACAGAGGTCATGGTTCAATTCCTTGTAAGGGTACACATGCTTGGGATGTGGGCTCATTTCCCAGTGTGGGGATGCAGGAGGCTGCTGATCAATTATTCTCTCTCATTGATATATCTCTCTATCCTCTCTCTCTCCCCCCACTTCCTTTCTGAAATCAGTAAAAAAATACATATTTTTTTAAAAACACAATTAGATAATGTCTACATCCAGTACAAAACCCAACTCATATGACATTTTTCTAAACAAGTTGTTCGTGTTTTCTTTCTATATATAATTATATCTCTCACATATCAATCATAATAACATCCATATATTCACATTTTCATACATTATTTCAAGTCCTATAGCAGGCCATGGGGTCCTAAGTGTAGAAAATATAGTTAAAGTAGAGGCCCTGTGCAGAAAATTTGTGCACTTGGGAGGGGGTGTCCCTCAACCCAGATTGTGAGAGGGTGCAGGCTAGGCCAAGGGACCCGACAGGTACAGGATCAGGGACAAGGAGGGACACAGGAGGTTGGCCAGCTGGGAAGGGATCACAGGAGGAGTCCAGGGCATATGTGACCCATCTTGCTCAGTCCTGATCAGCCGGATCCCAGCAGCAAGCTAACCCACTGGTTGGAGCATTTGCCCCCTGGCAGTCAGTGCATATCATAGCGAGTGGTTGAGCGACCTTAGCACATCATTAGCATAGTAGACTTTGATTGGTTGAATGGCTGACCAAATGACCAGACACTTAGCATATTAGGCTTTTATTTTATAGGATATATAGGATGATTGTTCTTACTCAGGTCTAACATTGTTTATCTATTCTCATACAACAAACCATCCAAAAACCTTATGGTGAGGTCAAATTATCATTTTCTCTCATGGTTTTGTAGGCTGACTCAGATGTCTTGAACATTTTCTCACTAGGGTTTCATTTAGTTCACTCAGATAAATACTATTGTTGGAGTCCTCTGGTGTGAACATTCAGGATGACACACTTGATTGACCACTGATGCTGGGCATTAGCTGGAATCTCATTTGAAGATCCTGATTTAAAAATTTACATGTGATAACACTGGCAAATATGTTCTCCCAGGCAATGGGCTTTCTTGTTGTTTTGTTGATGGTTTCTGTTGCTGTACAGAAGCTTTTTATTTTGTTGTAATGCCATTTGTTTATTTTTTCTTTAGTTTCCATTGCCTTAGGAGTTGTATCAGTGAAGATATTGCTTTAGCTTATGTCTGAGATTTTGCTGCCTGTGGATTCCTCTAATTTGTTTATGGTTTCCCATCATATGTTTAAGTCCTTTATCTATTCTGAGTTTATTTTTGCGTATGATGTAAGTTGGTATTCTAGTTTCATTTTTTTGCATGAATCTGTCAATTTTCTCAACACCATCTATTGAAGAGAATCTCTTGATTCCATTTTATGTTCATGCCTCCTTTGTCAAATATTAATTGAGCTTAGTGGTTTGGGTCAATTTCTGGGTTCCCTATTCTATTCCATTGGTATATATGTCTCTTCTTGTGCCAGTATCAGGCAGTTTTGAGAATGGTGACTTTGTAATATATCTTCATATCTGGTATTGAGATAGCACCTACTTTGTTGTTCTTCCTCAGGATTGCTGCAACAATTTGGGGTCTTTTTTTTTTTCCAGATGAATTTTTGGAGAGTTCATTCTAAGTCTGTGAAACATGCCATTGTTATTTTAATGGGGAGTGCACTGAATCTATAGATTGCTTTGGGTAGTATGGATAAGGGTTTAATCTTCAACATTTATAGGGAATTCATAAAATCTAACAAAAGAAAGATAAACAACCCAATCAAAAAATAGGCAACAGACCTGAATAGATACTTTTCAAAAGAGGACATAAGGAAGGCCTAGAGACACATGAAAACATGCTCAGAGTCACTAATCATCCAAGAGATGCAAATAAAAACAACAATGCAGTAGCATCCCACACCTGTCAGAATGGATATCATCAACAAATAAACAAATGACAAATGCTGGTGAGGATATGGAGAAAAAGGAACCCTCATGACTACTGGTGGGAATGCAACTGGTGCAGCCACTGTGGAGAACAGTATGGAGTTTCCTCAAAAATTTAAAAATGGAACTAGCATTTGACTCAGTAATCCCACTTCTAAGACTATATCCCAAGAAACCAGAAACACCAATCAGAAAGAATATATGCACCCCTATATTCATACCAACACAACTTACAACAGCTAAAATTTGGAAACAACCTAAGTGCCCATCAACAGATGAGTGGATTAAAAACTGTAGTGCATCTACACAAAGGAATACTATGCTGCTATAAAAAAGAAGGAATTCTTACCATTTGCAATAGCATGGATGGAACTGGAGAGCATTATATTAAGCAAAATAAGCCAGTCAGAGAAAGATAAATATTACATCATCTCACTCATTTGTGGAATATAATGAACCACATAAATTAATGAACAAAAACAGATCCAGAGACAGAAAAGCATCTGTCAGACCATCAAACCTCAGAGGGAAGGTAGGGGAGGGTGGGGATAAGTGGGGAGAGATCAACCAAAGGATTTACATGCAGGCATATAAGCCTAACTAAAGGACACAGACATCAGGGGGGTGAGGGTAGGAGTGGGGGTGGATTGGGAGGTTTTGGGGGATAAGGACACATATGTAATACCTTAATCAATAAAAGGAAAATAAATTAAAAAATAAAAAAAAATCTACACATGGTCACGTCATTTGGTTTAAACTTCAAACAGTATGGTAACTGAGTACCAAGAATGACATTTTCAAGTGGGACTATCAAAGTGAGGGAATCAGAAACTGCCAGAATATATACATGGGGCTAATCTCAGTTTTGATAGGATAGAATATATCTACATACTTATTTTCTCCTTCAGATTACAGTTTTCTGGAACTCAGTTAATCATTTTTATGATTTAACTTTCTCTGACTAGCTCAGGGTGAGTACATATGCATGTTCATTTGTGATACTGCATTGAAGAATGATAACATATCATCAACTAGAATGATAAACATGATTAATACTTTTGATTAAACCAAACAATTTATCTGGTATTATGAACATAATGACCCTAAGAGGTAACTAGAAACGCAATGAAAAGTAAAATGTTATTAAACTGCTATTTCTTACCAAATTATAAAGTGTGTCTAATATTCAAAATAAAATGTCTTTGTCAACGTTAGCTAAATACTTCTTAGATGCTCAATTAATTTTGAAAATAAATATATTTGTTCATACTCTGAACCACTGTAAACTTGTTTTTGCTAGATGATGTATGTTGGATATTAGTAAGGATAGGTAAAATTCATTGGCATTAGAAAGATGTAGATTATTGGTGATCTATTTAATAGAATTATTTGAGTGAAATCTTGATTGAAGAATGAGAAAGGTGAGAGAAATAAGATTAGAAACAATAATTTATTTAAATACTTGACTGAATTTCCATGAAGGGGAGTAGAGAAATGAGGAAATATTTGGAGAGAGAAATGGGGTAAAGAAAACATTTTCCCTCCAATGGTCTTAGACGATCCTGCTAGTGTTTCTTAACCTGTGGGTTGTGACCCACAGGTTGAGAACCACTGCTGTAGAACCTAAGAGCATCAGAAAACACAGATATTTACATTATGATTCATAACAGTAGCAAAACTATAGTTATGAAGTAGCAACGAAAATAATTTTATGGTTGGGGGTTACCACCACATGAGGAACTGTATTAAAGGGTGACGGCATTAGAAAGATTGAGAAACACTGCAGAGGATAGCCATTTCCTGACCTGACCAGAAAGTTCACGTTGGTCTGTTGTGTCAAGAACAAGTAATGTCTCTCGAGCCATTGTAAGTTTGCGGGTCTGTTTTTCCCACAGCCTATCGTACCCTACATTGCATTGGCTGTAAGTGTTAAGGGCACCTTTGATAATTATGATCATATCTTTAAAGTGAGAGAATATGATTCTCCCAAGAATCTTAATGCAGAGGATAATAAGATATTGGTTATAGCAATAAGGAATTCCACATGTTTGAGATATTGTTAGACTGGGAATACTGGAATGAGCGGACAGGGTAAATAAGATGTAAAGATATGAGGTATATTCTAGAAATGTGATTTTATTGATTACAAGGTCTAGAGTAAGATCATAGGAGTAAGTAGGTAGGTGGGATGCAGGTAAATATCACGAGAGTCCAGAAGATAATGGAACTGAAATCCCTACACTTGGATAAAAGAAAGAACAAATGGAAATATTGCAAGATGAGTAGAGGCACTCTGACTTTGTTATGCCCAACCAGCTTAAAGTGTGATCAGACACAAACATTTATCTTCATTCTGCTCGTCAGTCACCCATCCCATAGCCATTCCCTTCACAGGACATTTTCAATTTGGTGAGTCAGAAGGAAAAATCATTGACTCACTCTTCAAAGCTGCTCAATTTGCATTTTGCTCCCATTGTTCTTAACGATTTTGCCGAAAAGATCTAAACTGTCAGATCGTAACAGAAATGCACAACAATGTAGTCAGACAATGCTGTTTTTCTTTGCCTGGAAAATAAAACCTTTATTTCACATTTGCATTTTTTCCCTGAGTCT
>PVJN01005588.1:0-81209 GCA_004026805.1 Lasiurus borealis | reverse complement strand
TATTTCTTAAATCCTCACTCAAGGATATTTTTCCATTGATTTTTAAAGAGTGGAAGGGAGGGGGAGGAGAGAGAAAGAGATAGAAACATTGATGTGTGAGAGAGAGATCAATGTGAGTCCTGACCAGGATTGAGTCTGCAACTGAGGTACGTGCCGTTGACCAAAATTGAACACTGGGACCTTTAGTCTTAGGGCCAACATTCTGTATACTGAACCAGACAGGCCAGGGCTCAAATACTTATTGAATAAATAAATTTGGTAAGAAGTAAAGATGCTAGTAAGAACAAATGTGTGGGTTTTGTGCTCAAAGAAAAATTCCACTGAGTAGTACCAGCTTCAAAGTTATTTGGGCCAACTGTGTCCACACTAAGGATTGTCAGCAGCTGAACCTGCATAGGTTTGGAAAAAAAAAAATTTTTTTTTTTTGAGCTTGAATTTCTATTTTATTTTTTTAAATAAATCTTTATTGTTCAATTTATTATAGATGTTCCTCCCCCCCACCCCTTAGCTCCCCTCTACCTGACTCTCTACCCTCTACCCCATACCCCTACCCCCTGCCACTGTCCTCATCCATAGGTGTAAGATTTTTGTCCAATCTCTTCCACACCCCTCATACTTCCTTTTCCCTGAAAATTATTTGTCCATTCCCTTTCTATGCCCCTAATTCTATTATATTCACCAATTTATTCTGTTCTTCGGATTTTTTATTCACTTGATTTTTAGATTCACTTGTTGATAGGTATGTATTTGTTATCGCTTTGTTGTTCATAATTTTTATCTTTACCTTTTTCTTCTTTTTCCCTTCTTCTTAAAGAATACCCTTCAGCATTTCATATAATCCTGGTTTGGTGGTGATGAACTCCTTTACCTTTTTCTTGTCTGTGAAGCTCTTTATCTGACCTTCAATTCTGAATGATAGCTTTGCTGGGTAGAGCACTCTTGATTGTATGTTTTTGCTATTCATCACTTTGAATATTTCCTGCCACTCCCTTCTGGCCTGCATAGTTTCTGTTGAGAAATCAGCTGACAGTCGTATGGGTACTCCCTAATAGGTAACTGTTTTTCTCTTGCTGCTCTCAAGATTCTCTTTGTCTTTTGCCCTTGGCATTTTAATTATGATGTGTCTTGGTGTGGTCCTCTTTGGATTCCTTTTGTTTGGGGTTCTTTGCGCTTCCTGGACTTGTAAGTCCATTTCTTTCACCAGGTAGGGAAAGTTTTCAGTCATTATTTCTTCAAATAGGTTTTCATTATCTTGCTCTCTCTCTTCTTGTGGCACTCCTATAATTCTGATGTTGGTATGCTTGAAGTTGTCCCATTTTTTAACTCTTTTTGTTTTTCTGGTTGGGTGTTTTTTGCTTCCTCATATTTCAAATCTTTGATTTGATTCTTGGGTTCCTCTAGTCTGCTGTTGGATTTCTATATGTTATTCTTTATTTCAGACAGTGTATGCTTAAATTCTGACTGGTCCTTTTCCATTTCTTTGGCATTCTCATTAAGATCCTTGAAGGTCTCACTAAGTTTCTGGGCAGTTTGTAAAAGATTCTTGAGTAACCTTATAAATGTGGTTTTGAACTCTATGTCCAGTCGTTTGCTTTCCTCCATTTCTTTCATTCGTGACATGTTTCTTTGTCTCCACATTTTGGCTGATTCCCTGTGTTGATGGAGTGGCTTTGTGTGCTACTTGTCATTTAGGGCCCAGTAGTTCCGCCTCCCCAATCACCTGAGGTGGGCACTCTTGGTGCACTCCTTTGTGGGCTGGGTACACAGTCTTGTAGTTAAGCCTTGATTGCTATTGGTACAATGGTGGAATTGACCTCCAGTCCAATTGACTGTGAGGATTAGCTTTGTCTATAATGGAAGAATGGCTGTTCTAGAGACATCCCTATGGGGTAGGACTTGCTTCAGTGTGGCTTTGGTGCTCACCAAGTCTGCCTCTTGAGTGTGTCACTTATGTATGTGAGGAGTTGAAATCTGGTGTCGTCTCACACTGACCTCTAGGTACACTGGTTCCTGGATCTCTAAGGAGGTGCAAGTCAGCTAGTGTCTGAGGCCACCCAGCAGGAGCTATAGGGAGATCTGCAGATTTCTCCTCTTTGCATGGAGTTTGGGAGCTTTGTTGTTGTCTGACCCAGTTGCAATTTGTTAGGTTAAGCTGCTATAGGGCAGGCCATTCATATGCAAGAGCCAGTGCAGCTCCATGGGTTTGTAAATTGGGCAGGGTGGGGTCTCAGGGAATCACTAGTCTAGGGCGTGGCTAACAGCAATGGCTCTCAGTCAGCCCTCTCTGCAGCATTCTGTTCAGTGTCCCACATCCCATGCCCCAGCACAGTAAACAATGATTTCTGTGCGCACCTCTGTGAGAGAGCCACCCTCCCTTTATGACCTGAGGGCAGACAGTCCAGTTTCTCCCTGTATGAGTCTGGGTCCCCAGAATCTCACCGGAAACTGGAGTTCAGAGCAGGCGGGAACTTGTAACTCCCTCCCAATTGAAAAAAACAGCACACGCCAGCCTGATTCACGCCTGATTCATACATCTGCCTTTCTGAGCCTCTGCATGTCCTACCAGGTCACAATGCACTTTTTTCTTTCCTTCTAGTTGCAGAACTTCTGCTCCGCCAGCTTTCCCGTGGTTCTGCGGGATAGTCATTTTGTCTTTTAGTTGTAGTTTTGGTGTGGTTGCAAGAGATAGCACATATAGGTGTATACCTTATGCTGCCATCTTGGTTCTGGAAAAATTTTCAAGTTTTCAAAAATGTCACCTTAAGGGAATTGACCTCAGCAGGATGAACCCTTCCATTTAGCCAATAGACACCTTTGAGGCCCTCGCATTTCAGCACCCTAGAGATTCCTTATTCACATGTAGATACAAGAAACACTTCAGCAGTAGTCATCAATCGATGGTCTGCAGATCACTAGTGGTCCCTGAGGTCCAAAAAGTTGACGACTGCTGGTTCAAACAAGTGATTTTTGGGCTGATCCTTATTAGGGTTCTAAGGCTCTGTTTCTTTCAGCAGGCGAAAATTGGCTGCCTAACTCTAGTACTTTGAATCACAGGTGGTCCTGCTCTAATATGAAACCTTTCATTCAGCAAGGAATGATCCACGAGCAATGTGGGGAGAGCCACTCACTTCTGTGAAGGGGCATTGCTGGAGTAAGCCAGGCTGTGAGGGGATGCCTCATGATGGGAGGGGGAGCTGAGAACTAGGCCCTCTGATTTTCAAGGGCCTCATCCTCCCAACCACCCCAGTACAGGCTAAGTCAAGTCAGTTTCCGTCTTCCATGACTGGTTCATGCTGTCCACTAACAGTCCACAATGTTGTTGTTGTTGTTCTTCACTGATTTTAGAGAGAGGAAGGGAGAGGGAGAGACATTGATGTTCATCAGTTGGCTGCCTCCTGCATGTTCCCTCTCCCCCCCCCACGCCCCCCCCCCATTGGGGATTGAGCCACAACCAGGTATGTAACCAGGAATCAAGCCTGTGACTTCCCGGTGCATGGAACGACACTGTCAACTGAGCTACACCGGCAGGCCCAGAATATTCTTCCTCATCTTTCTCATCTCACTCCTTGCTGGAGTCCCACTGGCCACATGCAAACACTAGC
The DNA here is from genome assembly GCA_004026805.1 of Lasiurus borealis. Taxonomy (NCBI): domain Eukaryota; kingdom Metazoa; phylum Chordata; class Mammalia; order Chiroptera; family Vespertilionidae; genus Lasiurus; species Lasiurus borealis. The sequence continues at coordinate 77,607 of PVJN01005588.1, read as the reverse complement.
TCTTCCTTCTCTGGTAGTACCCACCCACCCATCCACCCACATTAAATTCAGTCAAACAGCCTGGCAGACAGAGAACTCTCCTCTTAGGAGGTTGACCTGCACTCGGCCTTGCATTCTTAGGTAACCTGTGTTCCCTGATTATTCTGTGGATGCCTCGAAGTCAGGGAACATGCCATACTCCTTAGGGGTCCCAAGACTACCACACCATATCCGACCCATTCCGGCTCGCTGTACTTCCTTCTTTAGTGCAGGAAGGACTGTTTCCCTAAGGACCCGGCAGTGTGTCAGAGGCCAGGGAAATGGAAATGAATAGACTTGCCTCAGGAATCTCCTGGTCTGGTGGAAGGGCCATTCATGCTTCACTGGTTATATTTTCTCTCAGTTTGGAGCCATTGTTAAGAAGCTGGAATGAAGAAGATATGGTCCCAGTTTCTCCTGAGTCCGATCTTTCATTTTGAATGGGTTCTTTACACTTTGAAAACATGCTTATAACATCAGTTACAAACATAACATTCAGAATTCAAATATGAGAGAAGCATGGAGGCTATAAATACAGTTTTTGAGTTTATTCTACTGAGACACTACTGTGCTAAATAGATGGAAATACACTATAAGTGCTTGCATGTTTTGGGTGGGGAGATGGATGCTTTATTAACAGACAAAATCTTTATTAATATTTTGATAATGTCTTTAATGTAACCAAGTATTTTACTTCTTTGTTTTAGGAAATTATACATTTCTGGCTCTCAAAGGGTGTCGATGGCTTCAGTTTTGAGGCTGTTAAGTTTCTTCTAGAAGCAAAACATCTGAGAGATGAGATCCAAGTGAATAAGACCCAGATCCCGGTAAAGTATTGCTCTAGCTCTCCACACCCCCCCCCCTTTTCTGAAAATGTCATGAGTGTTTTTTCTTTTTTAGTCTGAGAACCAGTTACCAGAGATGTGTTCTTCCTGTCTGTAGGAAGTGCTTTAAATCATTTTCTTTAGTGAACCCAGAGGTCAAATGCATATGACCTGATGTTTCCTTCCCCTGGTTCGCTCAGGAGCCAGGGACCCCATGAGGGCCCTCAGGGCGTGGACAGTGTGGACTCTACCAAGGGCCACCTCACTCAAGTTCCCCAGTGCTTTTGTGCTCATGAAAGAGCACACAGGTGAAAGGGTACATTAACACTTGCTGAGAGTCTATTGCAGGGGTGGAGGATGTCTGGCCCGAGGGCCGAATAAGGCCTGCAAGGCATTAGGGGTGAGGTAATTAAATGTTGGACCAAATAGAGCAGGCACATTTTTAACTTGATAATTTTGTATGGACCCCGAGCAATGTTATAAATATCCAAATGGCCCTGGGCTGAAAAAAGAAGGGTCCCCACCTGCTGTATGCTGTTTACTTAGGAATATTTTATGAATGGCTTCATAACTCCCATTTAGCAAATCTTAAATGAATTTCTCAGGATGAGAGCTGATAAATGGAGTTACAACCAAGCCTTTCTCACTACAGAATCTGGGCTCTCTGTGGTGCTACACTGTGTTTTTCAAACTCCAAGGACCCCCCCCCCCCCGTTACTCCCCCATCACTGATGAAAGATTCTAATCACATGCCACTCTCTTCCTCTGGTCTACAGTCACTGTTTTCAAGGCCAAGTAGACAGTATTCCTAAAATGCATTTCAGAATAATGGATTTGTATATTTACACAATGGAATGTCAAAATAAATGCATTACAGTGACACACAGCAATACAGGTGAATCTTAGCAATGCAATGAGTAGCAAAAAATATCTAAAATTATCATACATAGCATGATGTCCCTTTTATAAGGTAAACAAGTGAAATCCATATGGATATCAAGTGTATTATCAAGATTTTGTCCTAAATTTATGGGTAATATGACTTTACTAAAACAAACCAATTAACTAAAGAGCAGTTGGCCTTGCATGTATTGAAGGTTATGATTGTCTCTCTTTTTTCACACGTGACTTTCAATAAGAAGGGGGAAAAAGTGATTAAGGTAGCTGGTAGTCCCAAAGAGAAGCACTTATCCTTGAAGAAGAAATCTCAAAATAATCTTGGTGATTAATAATGAGATGTCATAGGAAAGGCATACCTTGCCAGTCTTGACAAATGATCAGAACAATGGGATTTGTGTGCTCTCCAAGAAAAATGTAAAGATTATGTAATTTCAGGAAGAGACCAGAGATTCCAAACAATTCTATCTGTAAGTTCTCCTATTTTTAAAAAAAGTGTCCACTGAATGAATGGTAACTCAGGTTTGGATTTTCCAGGCTGTCCATGTCTATCCCACGACCTACAACCTTGGCTTGTGTTAGATATAAACTTTTCTTTGGATTCTAGACTATTTAAACTTGGGAAAGCATAGAATATGTACCAGGAAAAATTTCTGAAACCCTGGAGAATATAACAGTGAAAATAACAGCTAGCGGAAACCGGTTTGGCTCAGTGGATAGAGCATTAGCCTACAGACTGAAAGGGCCCAGGTTCAATTCCGGTCAAGGGCATGTACCTTGGTTGCAGGCATATCCCCAGTAGGTGGTGTGCAGGAGGCAGCTGATCGATGTTTCTCTCTCATCGATGTTTTTAACTCTCTGTCTCTCTCCCTTCCTCTCTGTGGAAAATCAATAAAATTTCTTAAAAAAAAAAAATAATGGCTAGGAGTGGTAAAAAAACAAACAAGTTTAAATACATGCTATTAATACTTTGTGAGTAGATAACATATAGGTATAAAAATGAGCTTTATAATCATTAAGATAATTGGTTTTCTTTGCCTTTATAAAGACAGGAGCATTTAGGACAATTAAATGTTCTGGTAGGAGGTTTTTGTTAAGTGCATTTGCTACCAAAGTTTAAATGATAATTAGAATTTGTTTATTAGATTTATAATTAATCATTTAAGTATCAAGTGAAATATTAGTAGTCATGAATATTCTTTACCCATAAAACCCTTTGAGCATTGGAAGTGCTAGAGACAGTCTGTATTCACATTATTGGACATGGGAAATGATGGTAACTGTGCTGTCCTGTTTTCAAAGGCCACAGTCACACACTACGCGGATCTGTACCATGACTTCACCACCACGCAGGTGGGAATGCACGACGTTGTCCGGAGCTTCCGTCAGACAATGGACCAACAGAGCAGGGAGCCGGGGAGATACAGGTAACGATAGGACATGCTTCCGTACTTCCCGGTGCAGCAATTTATCCTTTACATCCAGGCATTCTCGGGAGGTTCAAGTTATAATTGAACAAACTTGTGTAATTACAATCTCTATATATGAAAGTCTAAGTGATTGTCTGACTGTTTGACCATCTGACCAGTAGCTATGATGCACACTGACCACCAGGGGGCAGATGCTCTATGCAGGAGCTTCTGAGCTGCGGTGACTTGACAACTGTGGTTTTCGGGTGACACACTTGGAACCAGAGAGGAGGGAGTCCAGTTCCAGGGTGTGTCACCCAAGAACCACCCTCTTGCAATCCGGGACCCCTCTGCAGATGTCAGAGAGCCAGTATCAGCCTGATCCCCACAGGCCAGGCCGAGGGACCCCACTGGTACATGAATTCATATACCAGGCCTCTAGAGTATTATAACTCAGGCTGGGGCCTGTTATATTCTCTTGTTACTTCACTTTACTGATTTTCAGTTTCCTCTTTTGTAAAATGCTAACCAGAGTACTTATTTCACAAGAACTTGTGAAAATTAAAAGATAATGTTATCTAAATGTTACCCATTATTATTATTGCCTTGTAATCCATCCTTGTACAGTATGAACCCAGTGTTCAACTAAACATTAATAGATCACAATGGTTAGGGACATGCTTTGGAATCAGCTGGCCCCAAGAGGGACTCCTGCATAAAGGGTGTGTGACTTTGGGCTGGTCAGTTACACATAAGTCTCAGTTTTCTCATCAATTAAAAGGTCACAGTCCTTGCGGGTATGGCTATTGGTTGGTGTTGCCCAGTACACTGAAAGGTTTTGGGTTCAATTCCCCAGTCAGAGCACATACCTAGGTTGTGGATTTGATCAAGCACATAGGGGAGACAACCAATTGATGTTTCTCTTGTACATTGATGTCTCTCTTACTCCCTCTCCCTTCCTCTCTTTCTAAAATCAATGGAAACATATCCTTGGGTAAGGATATATATTAAAAAAGTGATAGCCACATCCTTATAAAGCAGTTGTGAGATTACATGAGATAATGTATATGAAGCATTTAAAACAGTGCTTAGCACATAATAAACAAAATAAACTTAACCCTTATTAAATTTGTGTAATCACTTAATAGAATCAATAAAGAAATTTCTCCCTAAAGTTGGTCCTCTGATTACTATCCCCATTTTACAGAGAAGGAAACTGAGACTCTGAGCAGGCAGGTAATGGTCACACATGTAGTAATGGCATGGCAACTGAAACACTTGGGTTCCAGATACACTTGTTTATTTGTTTTATTTTTTTATATATATTTTATTGATTTTTTTACAGAGAGGAAGGGAGAGGGATAGAGAGTTAGAAACATCGATGAGAGAGAGACATCGATCAACCCCCTCCTGCACGCCCCCTACTGGGGATGTGCCCACAACCAAGATACATGCCCTTGACTGGAATCGAACCTGGGACCCTTCAGTCCGCAGGCTGATGCTCTATCCACTGAGCCAAACCGGTTTTGGCAATACACTTGTTTATTAACGTAATGATTCAAACAGCTAAAGCCAGCATTGGTGTGGGTCATTTTAGGCAAATAACTGAGTGTGTCCTGGTACAAAAGTGAGACTTTACAAGGATTCAAATACAAGGCATGTTTTTAGGGAACCCTCCTCCCCTTACCTTATATGCAGATATATCCAGAAGATTCTAGGGGGAGTTATGACAATTGCCAGTCTTCCTGGAAGTGACTGAGTTTTTTTTTATTAGACTAAAGAATAATATTGAGACCTGTTTTAACTCATAGACATGGCCTTAGTATTAGGCTACAGTGAGAAATTGTCCAGGTGATCCAGCATTTGTTTCTTGATCATCTGGCTTTTTCTAGTGAGTCCCAACCCAATATGGTTAATAGTGTGCATTCATCGCCCACATGTTGTTAATCAGATGTAAGCACGTTCCTAGGCCTGAAGACATTATATGCTGCCAACTCTCACAGGTTCATGGGCACCGAAGCCTATGGGGACAGCATTGACAGCACTATGATGTACTACGGGCTGCCTTTTCTCCAAGAAGCCGATTTCCCCTTCAACGATTACCTCACAAGGCTAGACAGTCCTTTGGGGAACAGTGTGTTTGAGGTTATCACATCCTGGATGAAACATCTACCAGAAGGAAAATGGCCTAATTGGATGGTAAGTTCTCATGCCCAGCTCTGCATACCTGGTGCTGGTGAGCTTATGGAATAAGTTACCTCTAAAATGAAGGATGTTTGTCTCCTAGCAGCCTTCACCTTTTCCTTATTTGGTGATAGTTTGAGTTAGTCTTGCCCCTGCTTCTGACCGGGTTCTTTTTATTTGTCTTCTTTCTTTTCCTTCTGGTTCTCAGGCTATACTCTCAGTTGATCTGTCTTCAAGTTTGCTTATTCCTCTGCCAGGTCAAATCTGTTGAGCCACTTACTGAATTTTTCATTTGTTTTGCTTTTCAACTGAAATGTCTACTTGTTCTTTTTCATGATTTCTCTTCATTGATATCTGAGGAGGCATTATTCATCGTGCTTTAAAAAATTCTTTAGATTTCGTTTAGCTCCTTGAAACATATGTATCATAGTTGATTTCTTTGTTCAGTAAGTGCAATGTTTGGATTTTCTCAGGCTGTGTAATATGTGAATGCTTCTCCCCTCCCCCCCTTATGTATGGGTCATACTTTCCTGTTTCTTTGCACTCTTGTATTCTTTTTATTCTTGTTTTGAAAACTGGGTATTTTAATAAATGTAATGTAAAAATTCTGGAAATTACATACTCCCCTCCCTAGTGGTTGATGCTGTTCACTTAGTGGCTTTCTTGGATTAATCCTCCCAAATCTGCCTTCTTTGTTGTGTGGCCATGCCTCTGCTTATCCGGCTTATCGGTTACCTAATGATTGGAGATTCTTTAAATGCCTTCAAACAGTGAGTCTCAGGTCGTCCCTAGACATCTGCACAGTCCTGAACATTGTGTAGTCTTCCAGATTCCAGGAATATGCCAGAACCCCGATGGACATCTCATTCACCAGCCTTTAAGTTTCTTGGCCAGTCCCTGGTCAGCCCCAGCTGGTACCACCACCCCTGGCAGGTGTAATGCTAAACAACTGCTATGGGTTGTTTTTGGTAAATGCCCTGGGGAAGAGGCAGAATCATCTCTGAAACTGATCAGATTTATTTTCCTTTAGGAAAAATGTCCCGGCTGCTAGAGAGGTCAGTGATAGTTCTTCTAGAAATGAAGCTTTCGGCGAATTCTAAACCTATTCCACCAGTGCTACTGTAGTTATAAGTCTGTTGGTTTTCAAGGCGATCGTAGATCTGAGAAGGGCATGAAATAAAGGCAAGTTAAAATGACACAAAGCTTGCCATTCCAAGATCTACTAGTAGCTATTTTCCTTGGATTTTTGCAAGCCTTTAGTTAATTTCCAGAGTTCTGAGCAAGTAGATTTGCCAGTTCTCCTTTTACATGATTTTTGGAGATCCTTACTGCAGCATTCCAGAAGTGCCTCCATATCACAGATTTCACAATGTAGTGTGAGTACTTTTTAAAAAAAATTTTTAAATTAAATCTTTATTATTCAGATTATTACATTTGTTTCTCTTTTTTCCCCTCCATAGCTCCCCTCCACCTGGCTCCCACCTTTCCCTCTATCCTTACCTCCCTCCCGTTGACCTCATCCATAGGTGTATGATTTATGTTGTGTCTCCCTGTACACCCCTCACCCTTTTCTCCCTGAGAATTATCAGTCCACTCCCTTTCTGTGCTCCTGATTCTATTATATTCACCAGTTTATTCTGTTGATCAAATTTTTAATTCACTTAATTTTTAGATTCACTTGTTGATAGATACATATCTGTTCATAATTTTTTATCTTTTACCTTTTTCTTCTTCCTCTTCTAAAAGGGCACCTTTCGGCATTTCATATAATACTAGTTTGGAGTTGATGAACTCCTTTAGCTTTTTCTTCTCTGTGAAGCTCTTTATCTGCCCTTCAATTCTGAATGTTAGCTTTGCTGGATAGAGTGTTCTTGGTTGTAGGTTCTTGCTATTCACCACGTTGAATATTTCTTGCCACTCCCGTCAGTTGAGAAATCAGCTGACAGTCGTATGGGTGCTCCCTTGTAGGTAATGAACTGTTTTTGTCTTGCTGTTTTTAATATTCTCTCTTTGTCTTTTGCTCTTGGTATTTTAATTTTTTTTAAAATGATGTGTCTTGGTATAGTCCTCTTGGGATTCCTTTTAAATGGGGTTCTGTGTGCTTCCTGGACTTGTAAGTCTATTTCTTTTATCAGATGTGTGAAGTTTTCAGTCATTATTTCTTTAAACAGGTTTTCAGTCTCTTGCTCTCTCACTTCTTCTCGCACCCCCATAATTCTGATGTTGTTACGCTTGAAGCTGTACCAGAGGCTCCTTACATTATCTTCACATTTTTGGATTCTTTTCTCTTCTTGCTTTTCCAGTTGAGTGTTTTCTGATTCTTTATATTTCAAATTTTTGATTTGGTTCTTGCCTTCCTCTAGTCTGCTGTTAGGTCTCTGTATAGTATTTTTTATTTCAGTCAGTGTATGTTTAATTTCTAGTTGGTTCTTTTCCATCTCTAGTTGGTTCTTTTTGATCTCCTCTTGGGTCTCGCTAACTTTATTCAACTTTTCTAGGATATTCTTGAAAAACCTTATAAGCGTGGTTTTGAACTCTATATCCAGTCATTTGTTTTCCTCCATTTCTTTTGTTTGTGATCCCTTCCTTTGTCTCAGCATTTTCAGTATGCCAGGACAACTTCTGTGTTGGATTCAGTCTTATGATACCAGACTTGCAAAACTGCAAAAACCCCTCTGTTGAGCTTGGGATGCGTGGAGTCTCAGGGCTTAAGGGACCGCCTTGCCTTCCAGTAGGCCCTGCTCTCCACAGCCCCTGAGTCTCACATGACTGGGTAATGGCTGGAGCAGTCCCTGGGGGTGTGGGCACTCTTGCAGTGCCTCTAGACTGCTGTCCTTCCGGCTCTCCTGCACTCCGGGACCACATGAGTCTGGCTCCCCAGGGTTTTGCCTAGACCGGGGTTTAGTGGAGTTAGAAGTGACACAGCTGGGAGGGTCTGTCTCCCGCCCACTCACGAAAGCCAGAGGTACAATCAGCAGTCGGTTCTCTGCACGCAGTGCCGTGCGCGTTACTAGACTTCTGATCCCCTGCGGCTCCCCCAAACTTCTGTGCACTTCTCCCCCTCCACAGTCCAAACTGCCCTAGTATGAGTTTTGGCCAGATCTGTGGTCTAGTGTCATAGGATAAGGGGTTCAATGGTGCCAAGAGTCTCCGTCTCCCTTCCACCAGAGAAAGCCAGCCACGTTCTCCGGCACCTGCTCTCTCCACACGCACATCTCCCTACCTCAGCTTTTTGCAGCTCCTCTGAGTCTCTGTGAGCCCCTCTCTTTCCTTCTAGTTATAGAATTTCCACTCAGCCAGCTTTTCCTGTGGTTCTGGATAATGTCTGTTCTGTCTTTTAGTTGTAGTTTTGAAACTGTTGTGCGAGGCAGCAGTGTAGGTGTTTACCTATGCCACCATCTTGGATTCTCTCTGAGCACTTGTTTTTTCATGTTCTGAGTCTCAGGTATCATAGGTGACTGGGACCTCAACCTGTGAGAGGCCCTGTTCTCTGTCCCCTGCTGTGAACTATTTGTAGAAAAGTTCTGAAAAAGAAAGTGCTCTAGGCTTGAAAATCACTGTTTCTTGTCAGATACTCTAAGGTAATGAAAAGAATAAATGGAGGCAAAATTTGACCTAATTTCTTGTCCTTAAAAGTAGAAATACATTTTACAGTGGCCTATAAAACATCATTGTAAAGATAATTTTAGTACATCTAAAGGAAAAAAGAAATTTCCCCTTTCTTGTATTGTAGCAACTAAATTCCTTTTCTCAGACTCAAGTTCAAAGGCTGGTTCTGTCTCATTCCCTGACTTGAATTTATGATGCAGCTTCTCAGGTCCCATTTCATCACGAGTTATGGTATATGGAAGAGTTGTTAGGGGATGTAAAAGAATTCTTAAATAAGGACTAGATGTTACAACATGTAATTGGAGCATTTAAATAGAAATATGCTATGTAAATAGAGAAAACTTTACAAAAAATTTTCACATGGCTATGAGCATTTCTCTTTTAAAATTAGTTTTGAATAGCTCAGGTCCCAGATATCAGAAGTTCTTGTCCCAGCCTTGTCCCATCCACTTGTTCTGTCCCCATCATGCTCTCTGTGGGAAGCATTTTTCTCTTTCCATGTCAATACTCTTATCCAAATGTGCAAAAATACTAATGAGCACCCTCCGGAATCTTACCAGATTTGAAATATCATTGTGAAGTAAATTATTTTGTTGTTCATAATGGCCAAGACGGTGAACTGGTCAGTTAAGCAGCAAGTAGCAGGTTTGGGATTGAAATCCATGTTTGCTGATATCAGGGATTCATGGTAACAACCTTGTCTTTCACATGGTAAACTTTTTGTAAAATGGCATATCTGGAAAACTGTATATAGAGTGTTATGTTCTTAAAAATATATGCTGTATACAGAGTTGTGTTCTTAGAAATATATGCCTTTTAGATCGGAGGACCAGACAATGCCCGGCTGACTTCTCGTCTGGGGAAAGAATATGTTAACATCATGAACATGCTTGTGTTCACACTTCCTGGAACTCCCATTACTTATTATGGGGAAGAAATAGGAATGGGAAATATTTTAGCCACAAACCTCAACGAAAGCTATAATGTCGTAAGTTAATATAATTTAACCATGTTCCATACCATATACTCATTTCTTTTTGCCAAATCAGATAATTTACTATTTCTGTTTCTCAGCTGAAAATTATTATTTTTCTTTTCTTTCTTACTCTGAGAATTCTTAGCTTTCCAGGCTGAGGAGCTTGTAAAATGAGATACATGAACCTGGCCTATGAACCAGGAGGTCATAGTTTGATTCCCAGTCAAGGGCACATGCCTGGGTTACAGGCTCAATCCTCAGGAGAAGGCATGCAGAAGGCAGCTGATCAATGATTCTCAGAAATATACATAATATATATACACTAATAAAAGCCTCACGTCATCTCAAGATGGCTGCCCTACATCGTCATAAGATGGCCACCACAAGATGGCTGGCAGGGGAGGGCAATTAGGGGCAAACAGGCCAACAGGGGAGGGCATTTGGGGGTTGGGAGGGATTAGGCCAACCGGCAGTCGGACATCCCCTGAGGGGTCCCAGATTGGACAGGGTGCAGGCTGGTCTGAGGGACACCCCTTTTCCCTTATCCCTCTCCCCACATGTACCCGGCCTCTAGTAATTTATTGTGTAGAGCCCAAGAATCTGCATTTGACTGATTTGAAAGAGACATTGATTTGTTCTTGTATGTGCCTTGACCAGGGATTAAACCAGTAATGTTGGTGTATCAGGAAGACCCTCTAACCAACTGAGCTACCCAGCCAGGGTCAGGAATCTGCATTCTAAAGATGTTTCCCTGCTAATTCTTAGGCACACTAAAATTTGAGAACCATTTTTGAGTTTGGAATATTATTCATTACCCTCTACATGTCTAGGAATGTTTATTTATAGTGCTTATCTATATTGCTAGATCTCACTTGACCATAGCACAAGATTCTTCCTGACATTAAAAAAATGTTTTTGATTTCAGTGAGAGGGAAAGAAATAGCAATGATGAGAAAATCATTGATCGGCTACCTCCTGCACACTCCTTACTGGAAATGGAGACCACAACCCTGAGCTGACTGGGAATTGAACTCTGACTTCCTGGTTCATAGGTCGATGCTCAACCACTGAGCAACACTAGCTGGGCTCTTCCTGTTTAGTTTAACAAAAGTAGCGCACAGCCTCAGACTTGGGTGTTTTTTATTATTTTTTAAAAATATGTTTTTACTGATTTTAGGAAGAAGGGATAGAAACACTAATCAGTTGCCATCTGCACACTCCCTACTAGGGATCGAGTTGAGCAAGCAGGGCATATGCCCTTACCAGGAACTGAACTGGTGACCTCTTGATGCATGGGTTAACACTCAACCATTGAACCACACTGGCTGGGCAGGGTGGTTGTTTTTTGCTTTTGTCTGAGACTATGGCTCTCATTGTGTTCTGGGTAGATGAATAATCTTGAACTTATAATTTGTATGATTAGCTTTCAATTGTATCAGATCCAATTTCCTTAATGGAAACTTTCTATTTCAGCTCCTAAATTTGTGTGGGGGCACCAATAGTGCAATTAACCAGGTTGGATTGAGAGGATAGAATTTAGACTCACTTGCACATGGCTGCATGTGAATTCACCATATCAGCACTGTATCACAGAATGAGTTGGTAATAACACATTTTGAAATTCTCCATTACTCAATTTTTGGAAAAAAGCAGTAGAGTGTAAGCATTTATGAAAGTTCAGTTAGTATAGTCTATTCAAATTCAAGATACCATGAACTGTTTTCCAATTTAAAGTGTGAGATCGCTTGTGCATTGAATGTTAATGAATTCAAGTATAAGAAATTAAGTAATTATGAAGTAAATAATGGCCAAATTATATTTCATTTAATTAACCTGACCACTGTTTTCTCTTCATGGTTGTTGACACAGGATACCCTTCTCTCAAAGTCACCAATGCAGTGGGACAATAGCTCAAATGCCGGTTTTTCTGAAGGCAATCACACTTGGTTACCTACCAGTACAGATTACCACACTGTAAATGTTGCTGTAAGTATCAATGAAAATTTTATGCTGATTCCAGAAATAGGAAATGAGTATCTATGCTAATAACATATACTAAAACCTTAATTGATGCTATTTATTTTAAAAACTTTTTAAAATTGATTTTGAGAGAGGAAGGAAGAGAACTGAAACATTGATTGGCTACTCCTGCACACCCCCTACTAGGGATCAAGCCCACAACCTGGGCAGGTACCCTGATCATGCACAAGTGGATGCTCAACCAACTGGCTACATGGGTCAGGGCCTGATGCATTTCAAGTCAATCACATAGACTTCTCTTATAGCTTTTAAGTCATGTTTTGTGAAAATACAAACTGGTACCATTTGAACTGTCATACAGAATATATAACTCTTCATTGGAAAGACCAAGAGCTTTGAAATATTAAGGAAATTTTATGAAGGCCCATCAACAAGCCTAGCTATCCTTCTTTCCTCCCCTCAAAAGGAAGGGGAAGAAGGAAGGAGTTCAATCAATCTAGGGTAATGTAGGCTGTATACCTGGACAATCTGAAGACATGAACCACCCTGACAGGCAGTAGCTGTTCTAGAAAAGCACACCATTTGGTTTTTGCCGACTACAGTGATCAAATTTGCCAAGTTCCACAAATGAATTTCCTAAATAACTGAATATTAAAGTAAAAAATTCAGTTCCTGTGTCATGTTAGCAAAATTTCAAGTGCTGAGTAGCTAGTGGCCACTGGACAGCAGATATAGAAAAGACACAAAACATTATATTTTTAAATGGCTATTACAATTTTAACTGTAACCATTAGAAGAACAGACATAACTGTATAATTTCGAAGAACATTAGAAGGCAAAAATTTTCATAATCAATTGGAAGAACCAAGATGGCCATAAGTATATACCTATACGTGCTGCCTCTCACAGTCACACCAAAACTACAATTAAAAGACAAAACAACTATCCCCAGAACTACTGGAAAGCTGGCAGAGTGGAAGTTCTACAACTAAAAAGGAAAGCAAAAAGTGCATTGAGACCTGGTAGGATGTGCAAAGGCTCAGAAAAGCAGAGGTACAGAATGCACGTGAATCAGGCTGATGTATGCTGTTTGTTTTTTTTGATTGGGAGGAAGTTTTAAGTTCCTGACTCTGCACTCCAGTTTCCGACAAGATTCTGGGGACCTAGACTCATACAGGGAGAAACTGGACTGTTGGCCATTGGGTCGGAAAGGGAGGGTGGCTCTCTTGCAGAGGTATGCACATGAATCATTGTTTATTGCACTGGGGTGTGGGGTGTAGGATGTGAGGGATGCAGAGAGGGCTGACTGGCAGCCAGAGCTGTTTGCCATGACCTAGGAATTCCCTGAGACTTCACCCAATTTACAAACCCACTGAGCTGTATGCAGTGGCTTTTGCATATGAATGGCCTGCCCTCTAGCAGCTTAACCTAACAAATTGCAACTGGGTCAGACAACTCCAAAACTTCCAAACTCCAAGCAAAGAGGAGAAATCTGTAGATCTCCCTGTAGCTCCTGCTGGGTGGCCTAAGACACTAGCTGACATGCACCTCCTTGGAGATCCAGGAATCAGTATACCTAGAGGTCAGTGTGAGATGACACCAGATTTCAACTGCTCACATACATAAGTGACACACTTAAGAGACAGACTCGGTGAGCATCAAAGCCCCACTGAAGCAAATCTTGTCCCATAGGGGTGTCTCCAGCACAGCAGTTCTTCCATTAATAGACATAGCTACTCCTCACAGTCAAAATTGGACTGGAGGTCAATTCCTCCCAGTGTACCAATAGCAATCAAGGCTTAACTATAACAAGACTGTGAACCCAGCCCACAAAGGGGTGCACCAAGAGTGTCCCCCTCAGGTAATTAATTGGGGAGGAGGAGCTACTGGGCCCTAAAGGACAAGTAGCACACAAAGCCACTCAATACAGGGAAGCAGCCAAAATGCGAGACAAAGAAATATGTCACGAATGAAAGAAATGGAGGAAAGCAAACGACTGGACAGAGTTCAAAACCACATTTATAAGGTTATTCAAGAATCTTCTACAAACTGCCAAGAAACTTAGACCTCTGAGAAACTTAGTGAGACCTTCAAGGATCTTAATGAGAATTCCAAAAAAAAAACAACCCGGAAAAGGACCAGTCAGAAATTAAACATGCACTGACTAAAAGAATAATATACAGAAATCCAACAGCAGATTAGAGGACCCCAAGAATCAAATCAAAGATCTGAAATATGAGGAGGCAAAAACACCAAACCAGAAAAACAAAAAGAAAAAAAAAGAGTTAAAAAAAATGTGAAGATAGTATAAGAAGCCTCTGGGACAATTTCAAGCATACCAACATCAGAATTATGGGAGTGTCAGAAGAAGAGAGGGAGCAAGATACTGAAAACCTATTTGAAGAAATAATGACTGAAAACTTTCCCTATCTGGTGAAAGAAACGGATTTACAAGTCCAGGAAGTGCAAAGAACCCCAAACAAAAGGAATCCAAAGAGGACCACACTAAGACACATCATAATTAAAACGCCAAGGGCAAAAGACAAAGAGAGAATCTTGAAAGCAGCAAGAGAAAAAGTTAGTTACCTACAAGGGAGTACCCATATGACTGTCAGCTGATTTCTCAACAGAAACTATGCAAGCCAGAAGGGAGTGGCAGGAAATATTCAAAGTGATGAATAGCAAAAACATACAACCAAGAGTGCTCTACCCAACAAAGCTATCATTCAGAATTGAAGGTCAGATAAAGAGCTTCAGACAAGAAGAAGGTAAAGGAGTTCATCACCACCAAACCAGGATTATATGAAATGCTGAAGGGTATTCTTTAAGAGGAAAAAGAAAAAGGTAAAGATAAAAATTCTGAACAACAAAGTGATGCATATCTATCAACAAGTGAATCTAAAAATCAAGTGAATAAGAAATCTGATGAACAGAATAAACTGGTTTATATAATAGAATTAGGGGCATAGAAAGGGAATGGACTGACAATTCTCGGGGGGAAGGGGGTTTGAGAGGTGTAGGAAGAGATTGGAGAAAAATGTTAACATCTATGGATGAGGACAGTGGCTGGGAGGTAAGGGCATGAGGTAGGGGTTGGGGAATCAGGTGGAGGGGAGCCATGGCGGAAAAAAAGGAACACCTGTAATAAACGGAACAATAAAGATTTATTTAAAAAAAACATAACTGGTCCAATAAAAAGTCAAAAAGAAAGAAAATAAAGTCTGTAAATTAAAGAGAAAATTAGACTACAGCATTCTAAGCATATGGTAACCACAAGAAGAAAAGAAAAAAGCTCAGGTTAGAGCAATCTAAAGACAAAATTTGATATAAGACATGGCTAAAGCAAAGAATACAGAACTAAATACACTGGTCTTAGCTGGGTTGGCTTTTTGGACAGAGTGTTGATCTATGGACTGAAGTATCACAGGTTCGATTCCAGTCAGGACATATACCTTGGTTGCAAGCTTGATCCCCAGACCTGGTTGGGAATGTGTGGGAGGGAACCAACTGATGTTTCTCTCTCTCTGTCTCTCCTTTCCCCTTCTATTCTCTCTAAAAATTAATAGAAAAATATCCTCATGTGAGGATTAAAAACAATAACAAAATAGACATCAAGGACAAATGCTAAGAGAGAGCTTGCCTCCTGGCTATAGCTACCAAAAGAAAAAAATAGATAATACCTTTTGACAGAATAATTTCATTTGTAGATAAACTGTAGCTAGGAATATCAAGGATCTCGACTGAAGCATTGTTTTTAATAGCAGAAGACTTTGGAAATGATTGAAATGTATCAACAGACAATAAGTTGGATTATTTATGGTTAATTCTGAACAATAAGCTAATATGCAACTTTTAAAAAGAATGAGGGAGATTCTGTGTTTGTTGATATGAGACCACCTCTAACACGTACTAAATAATAAAAAAAAGAATGGTAATATGCCACTAGTTATGTAAAAAGAAGAAAGTATATCTATAATATGTTTGCATAGGCACAGAATGGCTTATTTCATGATACATAAAATGAAAGAATACATAAATAGCAACAATGTCTATCTCTGAGAGAGGGACTGGGAAGCTAGGGGATGGTGTTGAAGAAAACCTTTTTATTTTACATATTCATATACTCTTATAATTGAGTTTTGTACTGCATACATGCATTTCCTATTAAAAAAAGTAAAGTTACCAAAAGCAGGTGTGAAATATTTAATAGCAGACAAAATAGAATTCAATATGAAAAGCATTGAGACAAAGGCAAATTTTAGAAAATGGATAAAAGAACATTCCACTACAAATCATGAATCTATGCATCTACAATAACTTCAAAATATATAAAACAAGTAAGTACTGTGAGAAATGCAGAGAAACTGACAAATCCACAATTACAGAGAGACACTTAACATACTTCTAGTAATTGGTAAATCAAGTAGACAAAAATAATAGTTAACACTTATTGGGCACTTCTTATGTGAGTGGCACTGAACTAGGCCTTTTCATGCATCGTCTAAGGCTACAGAAAATGTTAATAGTAATCTGGCAGGTCATATACATATAGCATATACAGGTACCATAAACTGTTGTACCTGGTAAATAGAGTAAGTGTATTTTAAACACCCATTAGATATTCATTAAAGATTACTCATTAGGTACCTGCCCAAACAACAATCACCACACCGCCAGTCAACATGGTTGGCAGGGGTAATGAAATGAACATTTTCACTGACGTGGCAACAGCTCTGATCAAGAAAGATCTGGCATCATGTATCATGTGTCCATACTCTTTGTCATAGTAACTGTTTTTCTTACATTTACATCCTAAATGATCCAAGTTTTTTTTGGGAGGGAGCACTAATAGAAAACTTGAATGCTGAAATGAAAGAGAATGATTAAGTATGGTATAACCATTCAATAGAATAGTTTTTTGCCTTTAAAATGACATTAATGGAATTATATAACAGAAGATGCTTGAAATGTTAAAGGAAAAATAAATATGTTTTGTGGTTAAAGAATTTTTATTTTAGATAGCATTTTCTTTGCGTCCATTTTTGCAACTTTTGTTCATTAGCTATGCATGAAATACATATCTACAGAAATTATGGTAAACCTATCCATAATTCTACGAAAGACAACAGAGAATTCACCAGCAGTTCTGAGTCTGTGCCATCATGGCTGCTCTCCTGCCAGTTACAATAGAGAATGAAGGGACTTTTATTTAGGCAAGTTAAGTACCCACTAACGTTGACATGGGCATTGTTTTGGGGTTCCCAAAGTGGAGTCCAATCTGGTCGCTACTTCCAGCTCTGGCCAAGGTGATGTACATTCGGCAACAACAAGGTGAAACCCTGCATTTGCAATTTCTATCAGTAGTTAAATAAACTACTCTTACCCACTTATTATTACTTACAGTTTGGTAATTATTTTAAGGGGCAAACTGAAGCAAGATTTTTGGGGAAATTTCTTATTTGATACTAAAGATATTTTTAAAAAATCAGAATCAACCATTTACCTTAATACTTTTTTTTTTTTAAATAGGTCCAAAAGGCTCAGCCCAGATCAGCATTAACGTTATATCAAGAATTAAGTTTGCTGCATGCCAACGAGCTGCTCCTCAGCAGGGGCTGGTTTTGCTATTTGAGGACAGAGAGCCACTCTGTCGTGTACACAAGAGAAATGAATGGCATAGACAAAGTCTTCCTCGTGGTTCTGAATTTTGGAGAATCATCACTGCTAAATCTAAAGGAAATTATTTCAAATATTCCCACAAAAGTGAGGATAAAGCTAAGTACCAATTCCACCAAGAAAGGAAGTGAAGTTGATACGCAAGCCATGGCATTGGACAAGGGAGAAGGACTCATCTTTGAATACAACACGAATACTCTCCTGCATCAGCAACCAGATATGAGAGACAGATGTTTTGTTTCCAGCCAGGCGTGCTACTCCAGTGTGTTAAACATCCTGCACAGTCTTTGTTAGACACCTCTGCGGAAGAGGTGAAGACGCTGCTTTCCATTCCACTTTCAGCATTTGTGGTAACTTCGTGGACAGCGTACTGCTGGGTAAACTTTTTACAGTCAGTCATTAATTCTTAAATATATCTGCAGCTTGCATGTAACTTAAGGAAAGGTTCTCAAATGTTTTTAAAGAATAATGTTTAAAATAAACTTATCACATACAGGAACTTGTAACTTTTTGACATAACATCAGCAGAAATCATCAGAACACCTCAGGACCCCAGATTATTACAAAGATCTAATGCAATTTAATGTGAAGAATGTTCTCATCCACAAAATACAGGCACAGAAACTAGAGCATGGCTTGCCACTAACGTGTCTAAAAATGTTCACTAGCAAAGAGGCAGGACCTTGATTTGTAAACTGTTCAAAAAAATTTTAGTAAAACAGAGAAATACAAAGCTGTTTTGAAGGGGAAAGGGGGGGCGTTCTGCTGCCACCAACCCTTCCTCACCCCCCAACTCCACATCCTCTAAGGAGCGAGATTAGAAATCTATTTTCTTAGATAAGGGGCATATACACCAAGGAGAGAACAGTATATGTGAGATACACACTAAACAAAATTGGGAGAAGCAAATTTTAAATTATTCATTTACTTAAAAATATCTCACTTTTGCTAACCCAACTGCAAATAAAACTAGGAAATATTTCCATGTGTTTCCAATTTCCACAAATTTCAGAATTTTACATATTTCTTAAGATTCTCAAAAACACCGGTGCTGTCAAGTCCAAGTTCTTCATACAGGAATTTAATCTGGGCTGTAATCTAAAAGAGACACATTAAAAAATTAGATGGAAGACCTTTGTAGTAAAACTCCAGTGTCCAAGTCTGTCTGTCCATCTTCTTCACCTAACCCCGAAGTCAGCAATTTATGGCAGGAGTACTTTTACTTGGGGCAGAGGCAGAAGGCTGCCACCGATTAAGGTTCAATTACGTGAACAGAGCTCACAAGCATGAGAGAGAGCCTGTTCCCCTGACGGACTGTGTTCTTCCGCACCCTCCTGGTCTCAGTCACAGACCCGAATGTGGTCCACCCCGCCCCGATCACTGAAACATGGAGCGCACTTCTCTGTCTGAGGAGCTGTCAACTGAGAGGGCTGGACAACATACCTTTTTTTGAGAATCCTCAATCACATGATTGCCTCCAGGCTGAATGTCTAAAATAATATTGGGGGCTTGATAGCCTGAAAGAATTAACATGAAACAATTAGAAAGTTCTTGGCCCATTTCTGCCCCTCCCCCCTTTTCTAAGTAACCTATAAAAATGATAGTGAAGGAAAAGGCCTGAACCATCACTTCCAACAGAGAGATGGGAAGGGGCCAGCGGGAGCAGGACCAGTGGATGGAAGAGGCTGCAGGGCCACAGGGAGAAGGCTGTGACCGAGGAGGAAGCCACTGGCCCTGTGAAGTCAGAGTCTTGAGATCTAGAAACACCTATTACAGCAGTGGTGAGAGTGAGACAGAGCTGGGCCCAGGGCAACCGTCTGCAAACATGAATGTGGGTCCTCCCACCTGGCTCTGAAGGTCTGGGATGTATTGGCAAGAAAGAAAGGTAAGAGCTCTTGTTAATAAAATACAAAGATCTAGAGAAAATTAAAGCCACTAATTTGGGCACTGAAGCTCCAGAGCAAAAACTACAGAACCTGTTTTTTTAATAGATTCCCAAGAGTACCTATTAATGGCTCAATTAATATTACTAAGTGTACCAGTTAATAATGTGGATTTTTTTCAATAGAGATGGAGTTACATATATGTTGATATATATACGATTTGATTTATATGCTACTTTATTGTATTGGCAGCAAGCTTCAAAACTTCATATGTCAAATTTTCTGAAGGTGTTAACATCATAGATACTTTTACGCTTAAAAAAAAAAAAAGAGCATTTGCAGGAAGTTTTAATTTATTTTGAAGGAAAGTGCTGCTGAAAGTTACGTATACTTTGGGAAGCTTATGGTGAACATGCTCCATCTCTAGATAATTGTGAACGCTGGTTTAAATGCTTTAAAAGTGATGATTTCAATGTGAAAGACAACGTCCAGGTCAACTGAAAAGTTTAAAAACCAACAATTATAAGCATGATTGGTTGAAGATGTGTGTCAAACTCAAAAACAACTTGCAGAAAGATTAAATGTTGCTCAGCAAATAATTTCTGATCCTTTACAAGCAATGGGAAAGATTTTAAGGGAAGAAAAATGGGTGCCACATCACCTGAACGAAAGACAAATGGAAAACCGAAAAATCATCAGTAAAATGGTGCTTCAATGGCCCGAAAGAAAGTCTTTTTTTTATATCGAATTGTGATTGGTGATGAAAAGTGGATTTATTTTGAGAATCCCAAATGAACAAAATCATGGTTGATCCAGGTCAAACATCAACATGGACTGCAAGGCCAAATCGCTTCGGAAAGAAGATAATGCTCTGTGTTAGTTGGGATCAGGAAGGTGTGGTGTATTATGCACTTCTAAAACCAGGTGAAACGTTAATATTGACCACTACTGACAACAAATAATCAATTTGAACCACGCTTTGATTGTAAAATCACCAGAATGGGCCAGAAGACACGGCAAAGTAATTTTGCTTCAACATAACGCACCATCACACACTTCAAACGTTAAAAGATCTTGTCTGGGAAGTATTAACCCATCTGCCATATTCACCAGACCTTGCTCCTTCAGATTACCACTTGTTCCAATCGATGGCACACGTACTTTCTGAGCAGCACTTTAAAATGTACAAAGAAGTGGAAAATTGGGTTTCTGAATGGTTTGCCTCAAAACAAGAAAAGTTCTATTGCAACAGTATCCACAAGTTACCTGAAAGATGGGGGAAATGTGTAGCTAGCGATAGACATTACTTTGAATAAAGCACTTTTGATATTTCTTTTGAGATTATGTTTTCTTTCATTACAAAATCCGCATTATTAACTGGTACACTGGTATTAAATGAATGGCTGTATGATAGTATATCTCCAATTTATATTTGATATTTAAATTTAGGTTTTTTTTGTGTAACTTATTTTACCTTGCCTAACTTATTTTAATATTGTCCTTGAACAAAAGGTGAGGTATATGCTTCAGTTAGTAGTCAACACAGAAAAACAATAATTTGTCCCAAATCATAGGTTGGTGATTTGGTCTGTACATGAAATGCATTCCTCTGAGCAGGATGCTAAAGGAAATAATCTGCTTAGCTATGTTCCTCCTTCTCAGTGGTCCCCTACCTTCACCACTGTCCTTAGCATGCTCCGTAATGGCTTCCTTGAGTTTCTCAATGTAGTTTACAATTCCTTTCAGAGGTACCCGTTCATCATTTTCATAAGCTGTGATGTGAACTGAAGGATAATGCTGCAAGAAAATGGATGTACAAAGAATGTATATTATTCCTTATGACCCTTTTCTACCTTACAGATTATGAAAAATAATTACCTCTAATTTTCTCCCCTAAAGGCTACATTTTTTCCCTTTACTTGATATGATTGAGAAATCTATAACATTAGAGTACTAGACGACTCATTATCTGGAATAGTATTTTCTCAACCAGAGAGACCATGACCCTACTGAAACCAGCACGGAATCTGAGCAGCGACGGTGCTGAAAGGCGTCTGGGTTTTGTAAGTAGAAACAACCTAAAGGTCTACTGAATTCCAGCCTGAGCTCAGGTAAGTGTCCTTTTGATCATCTTCACTTGGACACTTTGGATAATAATATCATCACTGTCTTTCACTACCTGAGGTTTAATATTCTGATAGGGGCAGTAAAGTTTTATGTAGTTCTTGTGTTTTTCATCAGATGAAGGATTCCCCCATTCTTCTAATTCTTCTAATGTCAGTGGAAGTGTAGTATCCATCATGGTGTTGAGAACATCCAAGAAAGGTGCCTAAAAAAAAAAGCCAAAGGGACTTAAACTTCGACTAACCAATTGGTAAAATGAGTTACAGGTAAATATATATTATGAATATACATGTTGACATGAGAGAACAGAGCTCAGGAAGCCATGTAGAACCCTGGAGCCACACACATTCCTCAGTCCTTACCCAGCACCTTAGCTTTATATCTGGCTTTTAAGGTGTTCAGACCCCTTAAGTGACATTCATATAAAAACAAAGGGCTTATATTCTATCTAGAGGCCCAGTGCATGAATTCTGCAAGGGTGGCATCTGGCCCCGCCCCCTGATTGAACTCCTGGTCCAGGGGACAATTTGCATATTAGCCTTTTATTATATAGAATTTCACATATTTAGTGACTTTTATTTAAATACATATTATATCTACTCACACACACCCATTTTTATGTAAAAGAAATACCACTTCCCATCCATTAGGATAGCTAGCTATTAAAGAAGGAAATTCTGACACATGCTACAACACAAATGGACCTTGAGGATATAACCTAAGTGAAATAAACAAGTTATAAAAGGACCCCATTTCTAGGTGGTCAAATTCAGAGAGATAGAGGTAAATGGTGGTTCCCAGGGGCGGGTGGGAACTGAAGAGTTGTTACTTAATGGGCATAGAATTTCAATTTTGCATGATGAAGAGTTCTGAGAAATTAGTTGCACAATAGTGTGAATGTACCCAATATTACTTAACTGTAATGCTTAAAAACGGTGAAGAGGTGCCCTGGATAGTTTTCTTGGTGGTTAGAGCATCACAGGTTTGATTCGGTCAAGGGCATGTACCTTGGTTGTAGGCTTGATTCTCTCTCCCCCCACCCCAGGTAGGATGGGTTCGGGAGGAAACCAATCAATGTGTCTCTCTCACCTCAATGTTTTTCTCTCTCCCCCTTGCTTCCACTCACTCTGAAAATGAATGGGAAAATAGTATCTTCGGGATTAACAAAACAAATAGTGAAGAGGTAAATTTTGTTATTTTGCCATAATTGAAAATAAAAAATAAAAACTCAGCAATACATGAATAAATTTTCCTTTACTAGTTGGACATTTTACATAAAAATAAAAGATAAATGCAAATTGAAGAAAATCTGGAAAATATCCAACTTGAAAAAAGAGAAAATTACTCATTGGCTTATACAGTGTTAAAACATTTAATAAAATGGTACCTGCTTTTTTCACTTAACCTTATGGTCTTAACATGCTTTTCAGCTTTCTCTTGCATTAACATTAACCACGTATGGGGGGCAAATGGAATTCTTTTTGGCTGCCTAGCGCCTGAACTCCTTTTCTGCAGTTAGAGTATCCCAAACCTTGTGAGACAGAGTTAGTTCTATCTCAGCTAGGTAGTTCCTTTCCCAGCTTTCCTTGTAGAGCACAAGTAGCCACATGACTTCACTCTACCAATCAGACACAATGTGCTCCAAATTCTGAATGGGAAGTTAGTGACTCAAAGAAGTAGGGACCAGAGAAGGTATTTTGACAAAATTGCTACAGCTATATCAGGTTTTTAAGAGCAACACTAGCAGTCTGAAGTGACTTCTGCCCGGTCCTGGGGGTAGTAAGAGCTTCATGGGCTAGGTTAATGATATATTTCGGACATGATTCTGGTTGTGCAGCCTCTAAAACTGGTTCCATACCCACCTTTCACCCAATACTCTTCAATAAATCATTTTTCTGCTTAAATTAGTCATGTGCTTCTAATTAAGAATTGGTGCTTCTAATGAAGAACTATGGTTCTGGTGCTTCTGATTAAGAACTGACTGATACATATACTACTAGTATTGTTGGATATATATACTCTATTGTTGGAATAATTGAAGATTTCAATTCTTCACTATTATAAGCAATCCTATATAATAAAAGGCTAATATACAAATAACTGAATGGTGGAATGATTGGTCAATATGATGCACAGTGACCACCAGAGGGCAGACACTCAATGCAGGAGCTGCACCCTAGTGGTCAGTGCACTTTCACAGGGGGAGGGCTGCTCAGCCAGAAGCTGGGTTCACGGCTGGCGAGCACAGTGGCAGTGGTGGGAGCCTCTCCCACCTCCATTGCAATGCTAAGGATGTCCGACTGATGGCTTAGTGGTGCTAAGCCATTAGTCGGACATCCGCCCAGGGCTCCCGGACTGCAAGGGGGTGCACGCCTGGCTGAGGCTCCCCCCGCCCCCCCCGCAAGTGCACGAATTTCATGCACCGAGCCTTTAGTGTGGAATAAAAATCCTTACACATACATTTTTTATTTCCTTCCTAATTTTTAAAAGTCAAAGTAATTTCTAAAAGTCAAAGGTTGAAGTTTCTTTATAGTGTAAATAATTTTTCCATTATTATCTTTGTGATAGGTTTTTATCTCCTATCCATATTTCTATTAAAAAACACACAGATGTACAGTTCAGAATTATTTAACACTTATTTATTTAATACAAACCCAGAGTGCACACCCCACACACTCAAAGTAAAAAACTTAAAAATAATTTACTCTGCTCATCCAATAATTTTATTTCCTAGAGCATCTAACCGAGAAACAGGAGAGATGAGCTGCTATAACTTCATAATTTTGGACATAAGGAAAAGACTCGAGCATTTTCAGAATAAGGTATTTCAATTGAAGTATAGAAAAACTATCTGTAAGGACCATTGAAAATAGAGTATCTAAAACCAGAGAGCCCCTAAATTCAGGACTAAAAGGTTGATGGGCAATGGAGTAAAATACTTGGTGCATTTTAGGGTCCCAGGGCACTCTGCCTTACTTCCTAGAACTGATGCGTCTTATGTGCTTTGTCTCTTCCACCAACTCTAAATGTTCTTACCAAAAAAAAGAAAAAAGATAATGAAGATAGGCATTCATATCCTTCAGTTAAAATCCTTAAAACTGAATAAAAAACACTGTTAGGGAAAGTAAAGGGTGAGTAGTTGGATTAAAGTAACTTTAGAAGTTCACTCAGAGCTGTAATTTTTTGTTTGAAATCGAAAAGCTTTGTTACACTCATGTGCTATGGTAAATGGGAATTTTTTCTCAGGCAGCCTAAGGCGTCATGCCTCCCCATTCTGCAAACAATCAGGGCCAGAGTGTACTCACCTCCATAGTCACGGCTTTCAGGAGCTCTGGATTAGAGTTACACAGCGCTCCCACAAGCACCCCTCCAGCACTGAAAGCAGTCAGGGTTGTTAGACTTGGCTGAGAAAAGCCTTGATCATGAAGCGTCTTAATGCAAGCCTCTAAGTCAGCAAGGCCATTGAGTTTTTTAGTTAGACGGCCATCAGCGTGCCACTGGAGGCCTAACTCACCACCACCCCTGAAATTAAATGGCAAAAAGGTTTTAGTGGAGAAAAAAGTATCAATAATATAGGTCGGGGTCAGCAAACTATCTCATGGGCCAAATCCACCCGGAGGCTTGTTTTTGTGTGGCCCTCGAGCTAAATAGTTTGCACATTTTCCAAGGTTGAAAGGAAAAAACCCCAACCAGGAATATGCAGCAGAGCCACATGTGGCTGCAAAGTCTACAATGTTTACTATTTAGTTCTTAGAGAAAAAGTTTGCTAACCCCTGATGTAGACAATCAACAGACATGTTTGGAGTGCCTGCCTACTATTTACCAGACATTGTATTAAATGCAGGCCTTAAAAACATATAATAAGCAAAAATCCCCTGCCCTAAAGACGACAATAATTTTGTGGGGAAAGAAAACAGCTACCAAGAAATATGGTTGCTGCTATTACACAAATGTATTTTAAGGTGTCACAGAAGCCGAGGAAAGAACATCCATGTGTTAGGAACACAAATGCTTAACATGGAGATAACACATAAGCTGAAGGAAGAATATAAGTTCCCAGAGGGCAAAGAAAGGACGACATCAGGACACTGCATGAGCCAGGGCACCGAGGGAAAGCAGCTTGTCGCCTGGAAGGACAAGCAAGGCTGGCTGTGGAGGAGTGTATGGTGGGAGCACAGGACATGTGTGGGCAATGATAACAGAGATCAGGCTGTTAAATACTATACTGAGAAATCTGGACTTTATTATGGAGATGGGGAGGTAGTGAAGGATTTTAAGCAGAAACACAATAATATTTGTGTTTTGAAAACAGGTAAAATAAAACGGAAATTAGAGTGGAAAAAGAAGTTCAGCTTCAGAGGCTATTTTAGAAAAACTTAAACTTGGGAGAATTAAATGGAAATACTGTTACCAAATAAGTAAAGAGACTGGTAGTATTCTAAAAATCCTAAAAGTCTGATGCAACATCCTAAAAAATGTACTTTTTTGTTTTTTGGTTTAACTAATGTTACCAAGTTCCACCAGCACAGGTGTAGGAATACGTAAACTCAACAAAAATTGAAAAATTAAATTTTGCTCATATTATTCTGGACATCGGTCATAGTGCTCTTGCACTCATATGCTAGGATAAATATGCAGACTCACCGAACATGGCAATATGCTAATATCCATCCATCGTCCACCAACGCCCTCCTTTCAGGCCTGAAATTCATTTTCAAGTCCATGCCGTAAGCTCCATACACATGGACCAGGAGAGGTTTTTTCTGCAAGTCCTCAGAATCCGTTTTGTGGAAGACAGTCATTGGCACTAATCTTCCATCCTGGAAATCAAGATTTATTATCCATATAAAAAAGAGTATTTTCAAACAGTTTTATCCCCTATTTTATGTCCTGCTTACTTACTTTAATTAAGACAAAGAGTTATGGTCTCTAAAATCTATTTTGACACTTACTTTCAGCTACTTGGCTGACCCATAATATTAACTAAAAAAGAGCAGCAAGACTATGACTTGAATATACTTTACTAAATGGCTTTTCCTGATAATAAAGTGATTCTAAAGAGTTCCTCCCTAGCCAGCACTACCGTAAATTTTTTCCCCAAGTACCTGTTAAGATTAGACATACTACTGTACATAGGCCTATATACTGGCACTACTCATCTTTAAATATTTACAAACAGACAAACTAAAGAAGTTTTAACAGCTCAATTTTCTCTTCTACAGACAGAATTCTTAAACACAAATAAAATTTTTATTTAAAAAATTTAAAGTTTTATATATATATAGTTGTTGTTGTTGTTTGTTTGTTAATCCTTATCCAAGGATATTTTTCCATTGATTTTTAGAGATAGTCGAAGGGAGGACAGAGAGAGAAACATGGATTTGTACATCAAGTGCCCCAACTAGGGCCAGGGATCAAGCTTGCAACTAAGGTACGTACGTGCCCTTGACCAGAATTGAACCCGGGAACTTTCACTTTGCAGACTGATGTTCTATCCACCGAGCAAACCGGCTAGGGCAAATTTTGTAAATTTTAACACAGAAATTACTTTTAGGACAAGTAACTAGTATTCCCCAATTTAGTACACATTCATCAATACCAATTGATTAAAACTAGGCACTCTCTGGACAGATAAAAATGTAGATAATCTGAATGATTTCTCAATTTTCTTTCACAATAAAAAGATGGGAGAAAATTGGTTCTCAGCCTGCCTACAGAAACTAGTGAAACAGCACTAGTTTAAGTAAGGAAAAGAATATAATCAAGTCATTCTCCCTATTTTTTCATTCTCATTTGAAAACTTCACTTTGGGGCACTTCTTATTATTCTCCATCAGCGGTTCTCAACCTGTGGGTCGTGACCCCTTTGGTGATCGAATGACCTTTTCACCAGGGTTGCCTAAGGCCATCGGAAAGCACAGATATTGACATTACGATTCGTAACAGTAGCAAAATTACTATTATGAAGTAGAAATGAGAATAATTTTATGGCTGGGGGTCACCACAACTTGAGGAACTGTATTAAAGGGTCACGGCATTAGGAAGGTTGAGAATCACTGTTCTAGATGCAAATTGTTACAATAGTGGAACTGAATTTTCACTTCTCAGTATAATTCATTCTTATAAAATGCCGTGGATTCCTCCTCCTCAACTTCAAGTAAACGAGCTGAGGACTATTTGCGGTCTGAAAAGTTAGAAAAAGGGAGGTCAGGATGGTAGCAGGCCCTGCGATGGGCTGGGGCCCAGAGGCCGTCAGCAGTGCACACTGCCTGCAGACTAGAGCAGCCCATTCGGCAGGTGCTGCCTTCTTCCAGAGTCCTTTGGCTCTCCAAGAACTTAGCTTCCATTTGGGGTAGAATAATTACAACGTTTTGACAGGCTGGTATAAGTGCCATATTTGTAAAACAAAACAAAGCCTAAACTTACATATTTTGTTGGAAAAAAAAAAAAAAAGGAAATCTCGAACGTGATACACCAAATAGTTAACTGATTTTTTTTCTAAGAGGTACAGGAATGACTGTAGTCATTTAAACTTCATACATCCTATTTTTGCATTTGTTAAAATGAAGGGCTTGATATAGTAGTTATAAAACTTCTAATCCATGTTAAAGTAAATATGAGTCTTAAATTTAAAGAAAAATCTATTTACCTCCTAAACTCATTTGGGTTTCACTGTGGTCTGAGATCCACTTTACAAAACTGTATACGCAACAACGGCACAATACTTGAAAAACAGTAGGCTTGCAGTACATGGGGCTGACAGTGGAGATCACAAAGACTTACCTTGCTTTTGGCTTCTAAACGTAAAACACGACTAGTCTTTGTGATTGGGTCTTCATGTCCAGTTTCCTCAAACAGTTTGCCTTCTGCAAACTTATATGTGTAATATTTTGGGGGACGTATTGGAGAGCAAAGCTGAAAGGGACAGTTCTTAGGGTCTGAATTTGTATCCATTATGAAACCACAGGCCCAAGGAGGGAGCTAAAAAAAATAAAAGTTATTTACTCTTTATGTAGACACTAGGTATATTAATTATATTTCTGGGTCTGCTTTAAACAAGATAATGTGAACGTCAGATTTATTTCTATCCATTATCACATAATGCTTCATTTAAGGATTACTTTAGCACAATGAAATACATTTCAAGTAAAAAACAATTCTATACCAATCATCAATAAAATAAGGAAAATGATAGAAAATGGTATATAATAATTCTGGATTTACATGAATTCTCTAATAAAGAAGTTTATTTTGGGAGAAATCAAGATGGCAGCATAGGTTGAACACCTAAGCTGCTGCTTCGCACAACAATTTCAAAACTACAGATAAAAGACAAAACGGACATCATCCAGAACCACAGGAAAGCTGGCTGAGTGGAAATTCTACAACTAGAAGGAAAGAGATGGGCTCATACGGAGACTGAGAGGAGTTGCAAAAAGCTGAGGTACAGAGACATGTGTGTGGAGAGGTCAGGTGGTGGAGTGCCTGGCTGGCTTCCTCTAGCAGGAGGGAGACAGAAACTCTGGAGTGCACTGAAGCCCAGTTCCGGGCGAGACTCATACAGGGGCAGGGGAATCTGGACTGTTGAGAAAAGGGAGGAGTTCATGGAAACTCAGGGGAGCTGGGAAAGGCAGAGGTCTAGAGACACACACACCAGGGCATGCAGAGAGGACTGACTGCCGATTGTGCCACTGGCTTTCTCTAGTGGAGGAAGACAGAACTTCCCAAATGAGCTGAACTCCAGTTCCAATTGCACTGAACCCCAGTTTCAGGTGAGACCTCAGGGATTCACTCATAGGGTTCCCCGGAGTGCATGGAAACTCAGTGGAGCTGCAAAAGGCAGAGAACTGGAGGTGTGCAAGTGCACACAGTGAGGGCTGCAGCAATTTCCAAAGGACACTGAGACCCAGGGCCTGCGTAGGACAGGGCTGATGGGAAGCCAAGGCTGTCAGCTGAACCCTGAGATTCCACCCATCCAAGCCTAGCACAGAAGTTCTCCCAGCATAGATAAAGCTGATCCTCACAACCAATGGGCTTGGAGGTCAATTCCCCCCAGTGATATCAACAACAATCAAGACTTAACTACAACAAGTCTATACACACAGTCCACAAAGGGGTGCACCAAGAGAGTCCACCTCAGGTATTGGGGAAGGCGGAGCTACTGGGCCATATAGGACACCTAGTACATAAAGCTACTCTACGAATTCAGGGAAGCAGTGAAAATGCAGAGACAAAGAAACAGATCACAAATGAAAGAAATGAAGGAAAATAAATGACTGGATATAGAATTCAAGACCACTGTTATAAGGTTTTTCAAAAATTTCCTAGAAAAGATGGATAAATTTAGGGATAACCAAGAGGAGATGAAAAAGGACCAACTAGAAATTAAACATACACTGACTGATATAAAAAATATTACACAGAGACCTAACAGCATACTAGAGGAATGCAAGAATCAAGTCAAAGATTTGAAATACAGAGAAGCAGAAAACACTCAACTGGGAAAGCAAAAAGAAAAAAGAATCCAAAAATGTGAAGATAGTGTAAGAAGCCTCTGAGACAACTTCAAGCATACCAACATCAGAATTATTGGAGTGCCGGAAGAAGAAAAGAGAGCAAGATACTGAAAACCTATTTGAAGAGGTAATGACTGAAAACTTCCCCCACCTTGTAAAAGAAATAGACTTACAAGTCCAGGAAACACATAGAACCCCAAACAAAAGGAATCCAAAAAGGACCATACCAAGACACATCATAATTAAAATGCCAAGAGCAAAAGACAGAGAATATTAAGAGCAGTAAGAGAAAAACAGTTAATTACCTACAAGGGAGCACCCATACGACTGTCAGCTGATTTCTCAACAGATATGATGCAGGCCAGATAGGAGTGGCAAGAAATATTCAACGCGATGAATAGCAAGAACCTACAACCAAGATTACTCTACCCAACAAAGCTATCATTCAGAATTGAAGGGCAGATAAAAAGCTTCACAGATAAGAAAAAGCTAAAGGAGTTTATCAACACCAAACCAGTATTATATGAAATGCTGAGAGGTACTCTTTAAGAAGAGGAAGAAGAAAAAGGTAAAGATAAAAATTATGAGCATCAAATGCATATCTCTCAACAAGTGAATCTAAAAATCAAGTGAATAAAAAAATCTAATCAACAGAATAAACTGGTGAATATAATAGAATTAGGGGCATAGAAAGGGAGTGGACTGACAATTCTCAGGAGTAGAGAGGTGAGAGGGGTGCGGGGAAAGACTGGACAAAAATTGTACACCTATGGGTGAAGACAATGGGTGGGAGGTAAGGGTAGAGGGTGGGATGGGAGCCAGGTGGAGGGGAGTTATGAGAGAAAAAAAAGAGGAACAATTGTAATTATCTGAATAATAAAGATTTTTTTTTAAATTAAAAAAATAAATAAAAATAAAAACAGAAAAAGAAAAAACATAGACTGAAAAAAAAAAGTTTATTTTGGGGCATAAACTTGGCCAATAAAATAACAGCAAAAGGATTAATAAGAGCAAATCAAATAGTAATTCAGAACCAAGCAACATCTTCAATATCTTCTGTCCTCATAGAACATGAAATGTCAGACATGTATTTTTAATAATTTACCCACCAGCCCATACTCTGCTGCCTAGACAGCCACAGTGATGACAGTTATTATTCCTGGGTTACAAAATGGCGCAGCAGCACTAAAGCATTTACAATTTGTTTCTAACTTTAGTTCCTAGGCTAACCATTGTGCAGAACAAAACCTTTCCTGCACATTCACTCTGAAAGACTCAGAGCTATTATGATTAAGATTCTTAACTTTAAGAAAAAAAGGAAAGGAATCAAAATTTATTCTCTCAAGCAGCAGGATCCTGCTTCAAGCCTTCCACTAACATCCTTCTTACACCTTTTAAAGAACTCTGGTAAGCAGGCTGACAGTGTCTTAGAAATGGTACCAGGAGTCAGAACATTAAAAGAAAATTGCCTTTCTTTTCCTGAGTAATTGTAGAAAGAGCAAATTCCTTAGAAAATCAGAGGTCTTGGCACAGCAAAGTCACTGGTGGGCACCATTCAGAAAGGATAAGTGGGGGATGTGTGCATAGAGAGTGCACCATTTAACTTGTAGAAACTACGGCCAAAGAGCTTATGTTTACAGATTAAATTTCTTGTAATTAATCCAAAGAATCTATTTTCCTGAAACTAATAAGGACATACATTTGCAATATTTCTTTACAAGAGTTCCTGATTTATTTTCTTCAGATTGAGGATTATTTTCAAGGACAATATATCTAAATGCAAGCCATAAACAGAAAAAAAAGTGTAATCATGAAGTTGGGAAATCTGGTCGCATGAATGGAGTGGGAAGGAAACAAAACAAGCACCGCTGCTAACCTTGCAACCAGGCCTCAGGCTGAGGGGACAAGAGTCCTTGGCCCTAAGAGGTACAAGTTCTGTCCTTTGGTGGCTTTATTTTATTTATTTAAAAAAATATATATATTTTACTGATTTTTTACAGAGGAAG
Source organism: Lasiurus borealis (assembly GCA_004026805.1). NCBI lineage: Eukaryota > Metazoa > Chordata > Mammalia > Chiroptera > Vespertilionidae > Lasiurus > Lasiurus borealis. The sequence continues at coordinate 45,506 of PVJN01005588.1, read as the reverse complement.
GGAGAGGGATAGAGAGTTAGAAAATCGATGAGAGAGAAACATCGATCGGTTGCCTCCTGCACACCTTCTACTAGGGATGTGCCTGCAACCAAGGTACATGCCCTTGACCGGAATCAAACCTGGGACCCTTCAGTCTGCAGGCCGACGCTCTATCCACTGAGTCAAACTGGTTTTGGCCTTTGGTGACTTTATAAGTTTCTGTGTGATCCATGTACGTATTAAGCTGTCCTAGTTTTACACCAAGTGGTTCCAATAAAGCAAAAAGTCCTGTGGATGTATTTCTTTTTTTCTTCTTCTTTTTTTAAAATATATTTTATTGATTTTTTACAGAGAGGAAGAGAGAGGGATAGAAAGCTAGAAACATTGATGAGAGAGAAACATCGATCAGCTGCCTCCTGCACACTCCCGACTGGAGACGTGCCTGCAACCAAGGCACATGCCCTTGACCAGAATCAAACCTGGGACCTTTCAGTCTACAGGCTGACGCTCTATCCACTGAGCCAAACCAGTTTCAGCTGTGGGTGTATTTCTTAAACTAATGGATCAAAGTTAGAGTTTTAATTACAATAACAACTGTTCCAAGGCTATAGACTTTTTAAAGTCTGTTCAGCTGATGCAGAAATAAGGTATCAATGATCTCAAGAATATCTTAAGCCACAATTCCCATTTTGATAAGCCCACAGTATCAACCATGTATATTAGTGGACAGTACCCAAGAATAATTTTATCTTAAATGCTGAAAGAAAATTGGCCAAAGGTTTTGTTCTTTGTATATGGGGCTGCCTATGCATATCAATCAGTGTAATGCAGTTCATGAAAAGGCTCTGATCTGAGAAATTCTCTTTAGCACCTAGTATATAATACAGTATCTGATTCCATGTAATAATGACTCAGAACATTATACATGGCATGAAAAGTCCTATAGGTTGGGAGGGTTAGAGAATAAAGTAGAGGAAATAGAATAAACTAAAGACATGATGCGTATTCTAATGCAAGTTAAAACCATGGAAAATAGAAATACTGACAAAAAATGTAAAAGGTCATATTTACTTGAAAGTCAAATCTTACAACAAGAGTAAACTCATGACATTCCTAATTTTCTTAACATACTTTTGTGTAATAAATGCACTGCTAGAAATTATATACTTTCTCCCATCTGTATTCACATAGATTGCCATACGTTTCCCAGTTAAAGATATCTGAATTAGGCATCAATCAGCAAATAAGAGGATACACTTTGAATCTAGTAGATGAAACCAGTACGAATTTGCTAAAGTAAAATCATCATTTGTGTTTTAAGACGACTATATAGTCCTCTAAGACAGCAGACATTACATTTGTTAATTTGATTTTATGAGGTTGTTAGGAAATTTTGGTTGTTTTAGGCCCTGGCAATTTCTTATTTTATACTACTATAACAATCTTAAAACTAATCTCCCTGCCCTTTATCTCCCGCTGCTTCAGTGTGTCCTAATGTAGCTGCAAGCTAACCTCATGAAATATAGCTCACTCTTCAAATCACTCTCCTACTCCCAAATTTCACATGTTCCCCCTCTTCATAACTTATGCATAAATTCATTACTGTGACAATCAAAGAACATGAAATCATAGCTTCATCTCCCATAAATCTATTGTATAATAAAACAGAATTACTAGCAGTTTCCTGAACATTTTCTGAGCTACTCCAGCTTAGTGCTTCATTTGATAGATGTCCTCATTCTAGAGTATCATTTCCCTTCCTACCCATCAAATTCCTGTCTATCCTCTTTGGATCTTGCCTGCAACAACTATTACTGTCTATTCTAATAGTGATTTTATATCTTCTTCATTCTTGACACCACTTATTTAAAGTGCTCTTTGTGTTAGTTGAAGCTCAGGATTAACTGTATCCTCCGTAAGGTCAGATATTTTGTCCTGCTGTCTTTCCACTCTAGAGTGCCCCATATAGAGCTCTGCACATAGAAGTTCAATAAATATCGGTAGCTTTCTAGGAATTGCATTTTAACAGAAATTGCGATTACACTGCAGTTAGGGAGGTGTAAGTGGTCTATGCTTGCTGGTCAATTGGCTCCACAACTCCTTCCATATTAAACAAAATACAGGCCTCTCCTCTTCCCTTCAGTGTCTAGTATCTTAACTCACATATTAATGCTGCTTTAATACTGGGCAATAAGGGTGCCATTGTAAGTTCACTTGTGGAGGCAGATTGTCTTTCCTGGCAGCCACAGGCAATACCAGTGGGTTAGCCTGCCAGGGACATGTGCCAGCATCACAGCTGTTGTACTGGAGACCACTGCTACCCCCTTATTGAAAGAAACCAAAGTTCACTTTTCCTCATGCCCTGGTGAGAAACATGGCAGAGAGATGATACAGATGCAAGCATGCGGTGTGGCACAAACACAGTGGGCACTATCCCTCTGGTGGTGTGGGACGAAGCAGCAGGCAGTGGTTAGGCACTAGCTCCCAAGTTGGCCTTAGTTATTACTATCTCTAAAGCTATAGAAATAGGTGATCTATAGAAAGAGACCTACCTCCTAAATTTGATAAAGACCTAGTATGCTAAATGTCATTTAAATTCTTTTAAGAACAAGTACATTGCTATTATTAAAAATTTGATGATCTGGTGAAGCTAAAGTGCATGTATTTTGATTAACAGTATTATCTTTTGGTAATTAAACATACCTTAAGAGAACGAACTGAGTCATCAGCCAGACCGATCACATTAACATAAAGCAGATTGCTGTGCTTCAGGAAGAGAACACAGTGATCTTTAAACATGTCCAAGTCTACGACTTTGGTATTTCTCTTCATTGTGAAAAATAAGTCCCAATTCATGATAGCAGGTGTATCAGCTGCTGTTCTCATTAGCTGTGTGGAACAAAGTTAGAAGAGATCTTGGTAACAGACATGGTATCTACAAAATCCAAAGCCATAGATGAAGCCACTGAAAACTAGACACTCTATTCTTCACTGTTTTATGAAGAGCTAACTGCATGAGGGCTGAAGTGTGACCATCACCACTGAATGAGGCCTGGTACTTAGTTAACAGCCAACCAATGGGCATTTGAGTGAGGATACTGACATCCAGCTGACTGTGGAAGCACCAGTGAGCCTTGCTGACACTGACAGAACAGCCAGCTGAGAACAATCCAAATTGCTAACTCACAAAATCATGAATTTATAAAACTTTGCTCTTTTATTACTTTTTAAAAAATATATTTTATTGACTTTTTTTTGAAGAGTGGAAGGAAAGGAATAAAGAGTTAGAAACATTGATGAGAGAGAAACATTGATCAGCTGCCTCCTGCCTGCAACCAAGGTACATGCCCTTGACCAGAATCAAACCTGGGACCTTTTAGTCTGCAGGCCGACGCTCCATCCAGAACTAAACCAGCCAGGGCAAAACTTTGTTCTTTTAAGCTACTAGGTTTGCCTTTGGTAACTGATAATAATCAGGATAGAGTATGCTTCATTTGCTGTCCATTTTTAGGAACAATTCAAATGGGATGACTAAACACAGGATGGTAGCATCAATTTCTCCACTTCACCAAAAGCCAATGAAACAATGAGCTCTTAGAGCAAGAAATGTTGCTGATGGAAGTGTGACACTTCCCAAATGGAGCTAAGGAAACAGAGTATCACCTTGAATTCTGTAGGCTCGCCAACATTAGTGAGAATGTATAGTTCATCATCTCTGTGTTCAACGTAGTAAAGGACCCCATGTATTCGCTTCTGGATAAGTACAGGTGGATCCCAAGGACTTAGGCCATCTATCAACCACACTTCAGAAGTGGTCTTGTTCATGATATTTATGGTGAGGAAACGACTATCTTTTGTAAGATAAAGGAAAACAAAAAAGCTATACACACGCATGCATGCATGGGGAGAGAGAAGAGACAGAGAGGGAAGAGAAAAATATATGAAAATTCAATAAATTTCAAGTGCATGCTACCTTGTTAATGACAGTATCTTACAGGTGGTCAGTATAATATTAATTAAAATTCAGATAGAAAATAAAAACTACTATTTAGTGAATTCTGCTTGTAAACTAAAATTCTATTATTTTTTTCATTGCTCCTAAAAACATTAAAAATAATTTTTCTCTAACATTTTATTATGAACATTTTTTAAACATGCAGAAAAGTTGAAAGAAATGTATGGTAAATACATATATACCCACCACTGAGATTCAATCATTAACATTTTGATATGTACATATAAATATATATGTCAACATCACATATCTATGCATCATCTATCCATCTGTTTTCAAATGTATTTCAAGGTAAAGTATAGACACCATCTCACTCTCAATCTCATTAATAGATTACAGGGGTTTTTGCTCAGAAGAAATAAACTTCCTAGAGCAGTGGTTCTCAACCTTCCTAATGCCATGACCCTTTAAGACAGCTCCTCATGTGGTGGTGACCCCCAAACATAAAATTATTTCCGTTACTACTACATAACTGTAATTTTGCTACTGTTAGGAACTGTAGTGTAAATATCTGATATGCAGGATGTATTTTCATTGTTACAAATTGAACATAATTAAAGCATAGTGATTAATCACAAAAACAATATGTAATTATATATTGTGAAATATTTATTTCTAATTACAAATAAATGAAATTTTGTCTTGAATTGTGGTGTAGCATGGGTAACAGTAAATATGACAATAGTAAACTACATTGCTACATTTTGCTACACTGAGGAGCGGTGTGTTAGTTCCTAAAACCATGGGAAATAGGTGTTTCTCAATAGTCTTAGGCGACTCCTGTGAAAGGGTCATGACCCACAGGTTGAGAACCGCTGTCCTAGAGGAATATGTAATTGCTAGAGGCTTGGTGCACAAAATTGTGCACGGGGTGTGTGTGTATGTGTCCCCCTCAGCCTGTTCTGCACCCTCTCCCAATCCAGGACCCCTAGAGGGATGTCCAACTGCTGGTTTAGGCCCAATCCCGCAGGCAGTCGGACATCCCTCTTGCAATCTGGGACCACTGGCTCCTAACTGCTCGACTTCCTGCCTGATCGCCCCTAACTGCCTCTGCCTGTCTGCCTGATGCCCTTGATTGCTCACCTGCCTGCCTGATTGCCCCTAATAGCCTTTGCCTTGGCCCCTGCACCTGAGACCTAAGCTGCCCTCCTCTGGTCGGCCACAGGCAACCAGGACCCAGGCTTCCTTCCCTCTGGCCAGTTGTAAGCACCCAGGACCCAGGCCAGCTTCGCAGGGGCAGGCACCCGGGACTCCAGGCAGCACCACCCGGGGCCTTGCTTTTTCAGGAAGGACATCTAGAATGACGCATGGAAGACATCCAGTTTATCCAGTCTAATTAGCATATTACTTTTTTATTAGTATAGATAGTTTAGAAAGGGACAGTTACTTTGTTTTTCTTTTGTATACATGCTGAATTTCCTTTCCTCCTAATTTTTATAACAAAACCAATCAATAGTCGGAAAGAAAATTCCTCACAATTCCACTAATTAATACATTTAAAAAAATTAATGTAATTATTTTAATTTTTCTATTTTTTTCTTTTAAGGTTTATTTGTATTTCATTTATGTTTTTAAATCGATATAATTAAAATATACATGCAATTAAGGATTCTGCTTTTTTTAAAAAAATCCTCACCTGAAGACATAGTTATTAATTTTAGAGAGAGGAGAAAGGAAGGGGGGAGAGAGAAAGTGTGGGAAAGAGAATCAGTCAATTGCCTCCCGTATGCACTAAGATCAGGGATCAACCTGAAATCTTTCAGCATATGGAATGACCTCCAACCAACTGAGCCACACCAACCAACTGATCCATGGCAGTATTCTGCATTTTTTTATGTCACATAATACAGTATCTCCCCCAACATTAGTTACACAGTCTTTATGATCACTAAAAGTCAATCTCATTAAAACAATCATCATCAGAAAAAAAGAATGACTATAGCACTCGATCAAGAATGTTAGTTCTATGGCCTGGAATAATGTAATTCCTTTAGACTTAAGATTATTACTATTAATTAATCGGGAGTTGTACAAGACTTTCTTTACTTTTTTTTTTTTTAAGATTTCCTTTAAGATCCTTGCCAGCTCTTATGAAACAAGTTAATTTTGTTTTTGATATTGACTTCACTGCCATAAATTTATTTAGTATTAAATTCCCTTTTTTTTCCTTGCAAAATCTGTTCAGATATTGTCCAAACTATATTCGTTTAATGTACGTAGTGACAGGATCCTTGTGTTAAGAAAAAAATGGTTTCTCAATTACAAGGAATTTTGCCAGACACATTTACTATCATTTTCTTCCAAGCTTAAGTGGTAAGATAAGGCATAAGTCCTGGACAAGTAGCTTTAAGAAGGAATTACCAAAGTACCGGAGGAGGACTAATGGCCATCATGGCTCAAAGCAAAGCAATTTAAAATTCAGATAATCTCTATGAAATGAGTAGTGAATTCTGTGCAACTGATACCATGGTATCTGACTTACAAGAGATTTTTAATTGCTATATGACAACCCTATTAAATGTTCAATCAACAACTCCTCTCATGTGTCAGAGTTGAGAGAGAATGTGAGTAACTCATCATTTTCAGTCTAATGATGTATTTGTGTTTACTCCGGAATTTGAATATGCCTAAACTCCAGTTTTGAACTTAAACAATTTACAAAACAGAGTAATTACAGTATTATATTTGTTTCTAGCCCAAATCAACATTTTAAGGCAACCAAGAGCAGCACTTTAGATAAATGGAGAAATACTTTGGAGTAAAAGATTTAATTGTATTATTCTAGTACCTTGGGTCTTTTTCTGTGTAAAAACGTTCATTACGTTTGTTTTCACCAAAAGTGGCTCGATACACATCATGACAGCGAAGGTTCCTCTGGAAGGTATAGAATAAAACATCCTCATCTTCTTCATCCTTTACCCATTCTGGGGAAAAAAAAATTAAAGAATTATACATAGCCAACTACTTAACAGTTTTAAAAAAAGGCCCAGGTTCAGTTCTGGTCAAGGGCACATGCCCGGGTTGTGGGCTCGATCCCCAGTGGGGAGTGTGTAGGAGGCAGCCAATCAATGATTCTCTCTCATCATTGATGTTTCTCTCCCCCTCTTCCTTTCTCTCTGAAGTCAATAAAAATATTAAAAAAAAAAAAGGCACAATGCATTCTAAGTTTGAGTGCTAAAGAAAAGAGATGTGTAAGTTTATCTCTAGAAATCTAAATCTAACATAGGTTCAACTATATAGAACCTGTGTTATATAAACCTAAACTTTCCAGAGAATAAAATACTATTTTACCTCAATTCTAAGTTTTCAAGTTGTTATCAATCTCAGGACACTAAAGTTTCTAAATAGGAAAGGAATGAATGTTCAATATTTAGGGAAGACTTTGGTAAAGTCATATGTGTTTTCAGGAGATAAATTATGTTTAAATCTAAAACCTCTAACTTTAAGTATAAGGAAATACTAGATCATTTTCTTTCATGCCTACATGTTTTCTGTCTGCTTTCAAGCCACAGGATATCTCAGACTACAGATGTACTCTAAAGCTGAGGTTTTCTTCATCTTACCAGAAGCTAGTCAGTGGAAGTTTTCACACAATGACATCGTGACTGCCACCTGGCTGACAGTTACTGTAAGGCAGCATTGTATAATACGCATCCTGATTTTAAGAGAGGTTAAAATGTACCAAATTTATGTGTTAGGATCAATTAGATAGGGTATAATTTCAATGCATTGCAAAAGCATCTAGTTATGAAACAATGGGGAAATTTATGATAGAAAATGAAAAAGGAGGATAAGGTATAGACAGGTATTACTCAATGATCAATGATAACATTTAAAGTTGGTTCTATTAGTAAAAATATCTCAACTTCTTCTGATGAATAAGTTAGTTCGACGACATGTTCTCAAGTTTCACTTGGTAGTGATCTTGGGTAATTTGCTATCGAATATATAATTAAAGAAGGGGCGGTCCCTCGAATAAGAGGCACTTAGTAAGGAGTGGAGACCACAGGGGTAAATGAATCAGGCACTCACTTTCTCGTTCTCTCACGGGCAAATAAAATGTTTCAAAAGTGTGAACAATTTTCTACGGTTGCTTTGTCAAATATAAGACGGTTGTGGTTGGTAGCTTACCAAAACTGGACACATTGGGGAAAGAAGCTTCCATGACAGGCTGATCACTGAGCTTCACAACTATACAGGTAGATGCTTCAGAATCTTCCGTTCTGATCTTGGCAGCTACGTATTTTTCATCAGGAGCAACTCTGATACAATCAATGAAAGGCTGGTCTAATTTAAGTTCCTCCAAATTGAACAAAACCTCGTAATTATCACTGTCTGCTGCATAAAGAAAAGGATGAAAGAGACAATGCCACAGATGTACTTAAAAATATTTTAAACTGTATTTCAATGTCTTAAATTAGCATTCATCTGCCTTTCTGGGTGGGTCAGCTGGTTGAGCATTGTCTTGTGTCACAAAAGGATTGTGGGTTTCATCCCCGGTCAGGGTAAATGCAGGAGCTAACTGTTTCTTTCTTTCCTTCCTTCCCTCCCTCTCTATCCCCAGCCGCCCTTCCTCTCTGTCAAATCAATAAAAATATCCTCAGGTGAGGATTGAAAATAAAAAAAAATTAGCAGTCCTCTTCTGTAAGAAGCTATATTCTGGTTTCCTGTAGCACTGATGGCAGCTTGAATTGCACAGAAACTGGCATTAGTTATTTAATATTAGCCTATGCTAGTCCATATTATGCTATGCATTAACTTATGTGATATTATTCAATACCATTATAGCCTAGTATTTAAAGACCATATAGAACCTAGAAAGATAATGTAAATAATATCAACTAATTGTACCTAGTACAGTACCTGGGATTTAGCAGATGCTCAAAAAAATGTTGGTTCCTATCTCCATTCTTCCTATCAAAGCTTTGAGTGTGGCTATATTATATATCTTAAACAAACTCAGATATTAAAAACCAGCCATTTAATAAAAATTCAGAAATAATCTAAAAAAATTTTCTATGCCATTGAGAATTAATATCTAATTTCCTATGAGAAATTGAAATCTGAAAAATCAGAGTATGCTAAAAGGAAAAACTGTGGTATACCTTCTTCATCTTTTGAACGCACCAAGCAGCAACCTTCTTGGTAGTAAACAAAACCTCCATGTTTAATCTGACAATAAAAAGAATAAATTGTTTATTTAAATAATACGTAATTTAACAACTTAAGCATGATTGAATTTAATTAACTGTTTAATGTTCTAACGAGTCAAGATAAAGAAATGGGATCTTTCATAAAAGCATGCTGACGTTTATAAATGAACACATAAAAAGGATCACTTTTTATAATATAGTGGTTAAGAAATGGTTTTCATGTGTCCATAATCACTGAAGGAATTTCTTAAACACAAACGAAAGAGGAAACAAAGAGAAGACATAATGCAATCTATTTTGGTTCTCATGACTACAAAGCACGTTAGCTGTATTTTGGGAACATCTAACATCTCTACAGTGGGATTCCATTAACAGAGATCAGGGGGCATCTTTAAGATAATCCAGAATGATGTAGGTGAGAAGACTGTGCCTCAGATTGGGCTAAAAACCCAGTGTATAACTTTCTGATATTCTTTCCTCTCAAATACCCTGTCACCACCAACTGTTCATGGTCTTGATTTTACACAAAGCATATTATTCTCCATGGGTGACAGATATAAACAGTCTGAAACTGAGAGACTGAACAGTGCTCCTGTGTAGTACCTATATATTGAATATAATTGATTGTGGCAACCATAAAATAGTCAAATATTTGACTTCCATACAACTCGACTTACAGTGAATTTCTTTTCATTAAAAAAAGTGTAGATAGAGCAATCAAATACTTTTCTAATAAGAAAGAAATATGACTTAGTTTTATTTGAACTTACACTTGGAATTATTTTTAAAATTTTAAAACAGAATTGTTTTTTTCCAAAAACTAGAATTAACAAAATATGCTTGAAAATTTACCTTGGTTTTGATATTTATAATTTACATTAAGGATCACACTTATTCTTTGTTCTTTTAAGTTTTTAAGCATATTTTAAAGGCCAAAAACAGTCTACTTCTGAGGTGGGATAATACCTATAAATCACAAGGTAGTGCATTTACATCCTGACTGGTAATAGAGTTAAAAAAAATCATAAATATCTTACCTCTGCATTGATGATTTCATATTCTTCTTGTGGCTGTGTTTCTAATTTTGTTCTCACTTTTTCAAATGCATCCATGTTTTCTGTAAGGAGTTTTTCGTTTTCTTGCTTAATAGGCAGAATATCCTGGAAAAAGTTTTATTGATAGGATCATAATATTTCAAACTATGGAAAAATATATTGGCTTTTAAAATATTTCTTAATTCCTTTTCATGCAAATACTACAATGTTAGGCTTTTACCTATGAAATAGTATGCATTTCAAAAATCTTAAATGTCATTTCTCAAGCTCAATAAACGATCTCCTCCTTTTCATTTAAAAATGTAAACAAAGACAATGAGGTAGATACTTGTAGAGAAACTATTAATTTAAATAGAATAAAACCTTAAGATGCAGAATTACTAAGAAGCACTCGAGAATGTTCAGCAATACTATGGGAAAGGTTTATAGAAAATTAAGCTGTAAAGGAAACCCTATAAAAACTTATATATTTAATTATTAGGACTTGGGAGGTACAAAAAAAAACTACTGAATTTTATCCAGTATAAAATAATACCTCCTGCCTGGCCAGCGTGGGTTAGTGGTTGAGCATCAGCCCATGAACCAGGAGGTCACAGTTCGATTCCCGGGCAGGGCACATGCCTAGGTTGTTGACTTGAACCCCAGTGGGGGGTGTGCAGGAGGCAGCAAATCAATTGTCTCTCATCATTGATGTTTCTCTCTCTCTCGTTTCCCTTTCTCTCTGAAATCAATAAAAATAAAATAAAATATCTCCTAAAAGGAGTGATATATTGATGGGAGAGGAAGACATAATTTTTATTAATAAATGTTCATTCTTAATTCCCAGCAAGAGTTATAGTAAAAAAATTTATCCTATATTGGAACTTCATTAGCCATAATTTTCTTCTCTCAGGGGGATGAAGAGTTCCCCCAATAGAACTGTTGATCAGATCAAAAGATGAATTAATCTTTATAAAACAGAGCTTTTCTTTGAGTTTAAGTAAAAAATAATATATTCACCATATAAAAGGTAGAACAAGGGAAAGTAATGGAAAATTAATGAACATGAATTGATACCAATGAAAGCTAAATAAGCACTCTATTTTATTGGGATTATCTAATAAGCTCTGAGCTTTAGTTGACCTCTAATTAGCACACAAATACCATATAAAGTATTAAAATTTATATTAAGTAAAACTTCAGTTTTTAAAAAAGAGTTCAATAATTTAACATTCATAGGCTTGCCTTAAGCAAAAGAATTCTAACCAAGATTTTCAATGTCAGGTTCCTGCCAAAGATGACAGCTGTACAGTGATTTGTGCCAGAGGGGTATTAAGTCTTTGGTAAAGACCTCTAACAGCTGGTAAATATTTACTGCACAAGTGTGTCCATGGTACTTTACCAACACTTTAGAAAATGTAGGCTATAAATATAGTTTATATCATAAAGCATTTATAATCTAAAATTAAACATGCAACTAAAATAGCAAACATTAAATGGAAAAACAATCATTTTCACAAAAGTTTTTCCTTTAGAAGTTTTGATATGCTTTTGAGTTGGATTAGATTCAAATTGCAACAATGGTTGTTATGGTAGTCTAAATAATTCAGTCTCTACTTCAATCTTATAATTATTATCCTTAAGTAATTATATGAGGCCTTTTTCATTGTTTATTTTTCATTTATATTTTTTGCATTTTTACAAATTCTGGAGTTGATCTTTAGAGTTGTGAAGGAAAATACCTCTATCAATAATGTCCTATTATCACCTAAAACACAAATCAGATCACTAGTAATCTCTCCTGAAACTGTAACTTAGTTATAGTTTCTGCCTTTTCATTTGCAGATACATGCTTATCTGATGCATAATTCCTATTAGGACTTTTTAAAGTAGTCAGCATAGCTACAAAGAATACTTGTTTCTACCACTTGGCAGCTCCTCGCACGTTTTATGTCAGAGAGCTGGACTTGAGAGGCACAGCCAACACTGGGCTAAAGGCAACAGAGTTTGGCCCACCTGCTCTCTTAGTGACTTACTTTACATTCTTAACTTTTTCTATGTCAAAAGTCCAAAAAAACTGAATCAAAATAATAACTCTGAAAGCAACAGGATTTTTAACTGTCTTAAAAAAAGGCAAGTAGCTTTCAAAAGCCTTGTAAATAATTCCTAAAAATAATTACACCTAGGGAAACAGATTTTTATCTAATATTCATAAGTATGCCAACTTGTTTTGGTTTTAAATCTGTCCCAACAATACTCACTATTTTTTTTTTTTTTTACAGAGAGGAAGGGAGAAGGATAGAAAGTTAGAAACATCGATCAGCTGCCTTTATACACCCCCTACAAATGTGTCTGCAACCAAGGCACATGCCCTTGACCAGACCCGAACCTGGGACCCTTCAGTCCACTGGCCGATGCTCTATCCAAACCAGTTTTGGCCCCATTATGTTTTTTAAGCTTGCATTCATTTCAGTGTCAGCTAGCATTATTATTAGGGAATGCAGCAAAACCTATCCAATTTATCCAAGTATCTTTTTTAAATAAGAAAAAAAATATATTTTAATTGATTTCAGAGAGGAAGGGGAGAGAGAGAAACATCAATAATGAGAGAGAATCATCGATGATCCAGCTTACAAATCGGGCATATGCCCTGACCAGGAATTAAACCAGTGACCTGTTGGTTCCTGGGTCAACACTCAACCACTGAGCCACTCCTGGCTGGGCTAGCCAAGTATCTTAATACATTAACAGTCGACTGGTTTCAAGGGTATATATTACCTACTGGAGCTGAGGTGAGGATAGCTTAAGAAGGTTGCATATACATTATCATGTCATTAGTGGAAAAAGAAGCACTGCTCTCCATTTCTCAGGTGGCTCATCACAAAACCATTTTAGTGCTGAAAACATACAGAATGGAATGTGTAAACTTCATCATGGCAAAAATGGTTAACTCTAAAGACAGAAAAATGGCACTGTAGGATACTAGACCACTTTTAGTTAGGATGGCGCCATTAATAAATGGCTAACTCCAAGTCTTGGGCAGGGAAGAGTAAAAAGTAGGCTTCGGACATCTGCCAAAAAGCAAGGAAATGCTCAAAGATTAATAGAGACTTGTCAAAGGAGACAAGGGCCAATTTGAAGGGGTTCCTACTAGCCACAATGACAATTTGAGCATCAAAAAGAATAATGACTATAATTGATTATAATACACTGAAAAAATTCACAATAACTTGAAAACAAGCAAAAAACAAAACAAAAACCTCCCACTAAACTAAAATAAAAAGAGGGCACAACAAAAAAGGAAGCTCTTCTTTATGAAATGATACAAGCTAATAAATGTAGAAAGAATAATAGAATTAGAAAATCATTAACAAGCCCCAGTGAAAGAACTGATTGGGGTAAAGATCATTAGTGGTTGTTAAACTCATTAGGTGAAATTATGTTGCGTAATACAATATTTGCACAGTACCTAAATATTACCTTACTGATTATTTTAGTATTGCAAAGGGAATATCGCTCCTTTAACAATGGAGAGAACAAGGATTTATGTCCCTAACCAAAATGATCTAGCATAGATAGCATCATTAATAGTGGGACAATATGACATTATGTATCTATAGATACAAAGCATTTCAATTTAAGAAGGAAAAAGAGAAGAGTAAACCTAAAGGGAGAAGAAAAGAAATAAAATTAATTTGTTTAATGCAATTGATGAAAGTAAAGAGAGGATCAACAAAATACAAAATTGGTTCTTTGAAAAATGTACTAAAAAAGACATGTATAGCAACTGTGACTTAAAAAAGACATAAACATTGCATAATTAGAGATATAATAGATTTTTAAAAATCACAAAGTTCTTTATGCCACTACATTAGAAAACATAGATAAAATGCATACTTTCAAAGGTAGCTTTCTTGAATCTTTAAGGAAGAGATAATCTTTTAATATGTCAACACTATTTTAGAAAAAAATGCCTACCACTTACACTACTCAACTAATTTTATTAGGCTAAGGTAACCTTGAAACTAAAACTAGATAATCACAATATATGACAAAAATCAATCTTATTATAAAACAAATTTACAAATCTAAAATAAATGTATTTTTAAAAAGCACAAAACATGCCCAACGTGGTTTGGATCAGTGGATAGAGCGTTGGCCTGCAGACTGAAGGGTCACAGGTTCAATTCTGGGCAAGGGCACATGTCTGGGTTGTGGCTTGCTCCCCTGTAGGGGGCGTGCAGGAGGCAGCCAATTAATGATTCTCTCTAATCATTGATTTTTCTATCTTCCCTCTGCCTTCCTCTCTGAAATCAATAAAAAATATATTTTAAATAAATAAATAGCACAAAACAAAAACAATAACAATAACAGTAATGAAACCATGAGTGACTAAGAAGGATTTTCTTTCTTTCTTTTTTAAATATATTTCATCGGTTTTTCACAGAGAGGAAGGGAAGATGAATAGAGAGTTAGAAACATCGATGAGAGAGAGAGACATCGATCAGCTGCCTCCTGCACACTCCCAACTGGAGATGTGCCTGCAACCAAGACACATGCCCCCGACCGGAATCGAACCCGGAACCCTTCAGTCTGCAGGCCGACGCTCTATTCACTGAGCCAAAACGGTTTCGGCAGAAGGATTTTCTTAAAAGGATAGTTCAACATTAGAAAAATGTATCAATGTAATCTAAAGGAGGTAAATCTTAGGGCAATTTCAATTAAAAGAGGAGAAAAAAAAACCCACACTTTAAAAAATAATAAAACTTTAAATTAGTAATAGAGAAGAACTTCCCTGACTTGATAAATGGTCTCCCTATTGTTTGAAACAGGACCACAGCAAGTTTGTAAATAACATACCCAAAGTATATTCATATTAGTACACATTTTTATTTTACTGTTTTTAGAGAGCAAGGAAGAGAGAGAGAAACATCAATCAGTTGCCTCCTGCACATGCTCCAGCTGGGGTTCGAACCTTCAACCTGGACATGTGCCCTGATCTGGAATAGAACTTGCAACCCCTTGTGTATGGGATAATGGCTCAACCAACTGAGCCATACCGGTGGGGCACTACACATCTTATTCAGTATCTGTGAAGTACTTTTCAAGAATCTTCATTATATTCATTTAAAATATCTAGTTATATTTGCTGTTTATATTGTTATTTAAAAGTGATTGTTAAAATGAAACAAAGTAATTGTTTCATTTGTTCCCTGCCCTCAAATCCTCCCTTCCCCCTTCTCCCGTATCCAATAGATTTCTGCCCTTCTCATTCTATTGATTGCTCTTGTCAAAATCAATGATGACCCACTGCAGTCCCTGTACTGCAAAGAAAGGACACGTGTTAATTCTAGGTATTTACACTATTGGAGTTATCAGTATCATGTCACAGCTGAACACTTCCTTTTCTTAACACTTTTCTTCACTTGGCTCCCAGGACACCTCATTCTCATTGCTTTGCTCTTATTTCACTGCCCTTTTTGTCTCTGTAGCTGGTTCCTTCTCAACTCTCTGGCTTAACATTGGTACTGCCTGGACTACAGTTTGCACTAATTCCCCTGGTGATCTCATCTAGCCTCATGACCTTAAATGCTATTTATATGCTGAGGCCTCCAGATTTATATTTGATTTATGGTTAATAGATTTTCAACAAGGATGCCAAAACAGTTCCATGGGAAAAGATCTTTTCAATAGATGGTGCTGGGATAACTGGATATCCATAAGCAAAAGAATAAGGGAAAGACATTAATTAAAGAACAGATATGCATAGGCCATGGACACAGACAATAATGTGGTGAAGGCCTGGGGTGGGGTGGGGCTGGGTGGAGCGGGGCAAAAGGGAGAAAATGGGAATGTCAGCAACACACACACACAAATAAAGAAAAGAAAAGAAAAGAAAAGAAAAGAAAAGAAAAAAGGGAAGAAAAAGAGAAGCAAAAATCTGGTTAGGAGGCTTTACCCGTGGTCCAGGTGTAAGATGACTGCGATGATGACAGAGATGGAGAAACATGAACAGATTCAATACGTATTTTGGAAGTTAATGCAGTGTTTCTGAAAACATCTCAGACATGATGGTATATATAATTTGGATATGAACAATTTATTAGAAAGAATATAACATATTAGACTGATGATTTACTGAACATTCTTCCTTAAGATAAGACAGGTCGCTTAGACTAAAATAGTTGAATAATAGCCTATGTGGGTAAAAATCATGAAGGTAGTTCAGGATACACTGTTAATGGATGTGATGGTAAAGGAACAGGAGGGATAAACCATGTTTTCCTGTGTCCCAGTTTGAATAACTGGGCATAGAAAGAGTAGAGTTGGGGTTGGAAGAGTTGAAGTTCAACTGTGGACACAGTTAGAAAAAGTGAGATGTCCACGATGTGCAGCTCGAAGGGGCGTTTGGAAAGAAGATAACTGCTGTGGTATTTAATCCACTATAGACAAAATTACTTGAGAGAGAAAAGGGGGCCAGGCCCAAGCTCCGAGAAACTCCAAAACTGAGAGGTCATAGGAAAGAAAAGTTAGAAAAGGAGAGGGAAGGAAAGCCAGGAAAACATTACCTTATATACAGAGGTCTGTACTTTAAGCAAATATGTTTTGTCTATAGGAACTAATTACTTTTTCTTCTTTATTGCCCGCATGAGAGTGGACAAAGTTGAAACTGAGTAAACGGTCGCTGAAAGGAAATGTGCATTCTTGGCCACAGGACTCGTCACAGCTTCTCCAGGTCCCAGGGACCGTTAAGAACAGAGATCAGCCAAAACCGGTTTGGCTCAGTGGATAGAGCGTCGGCCTACAGACTGAAAGGTCCCAGGTTCGATTCCCCAGTAGGGGGCGTGCAGGAGGCAGCTGATGGATGTCTCTCTCTCATCGATGTTTCTAACTCTCTATCCCTCTCTCTTCCTCTCTGTAAAAAATCAGTAAGATATATTTAAAAAAAGAACAGAGATCACAGCTTTCAGATCATATTCTTTCTCTAAGAGGGAATGGTTGACATATGAAAGCAGGACCACTGTATTAGGCAAAAGAATTACTAAAAGAGCCCCTTAACTTGGAGTCACCAAATCCAGATAAAGTTTCTAGGTGATGGGTATCTACTATAAAGAATTGACAAGTTGCTTCAGGGACAAATGGAGGGGGAAAAAAAGTCAATCTCCTGCACAGTGTGACCTAGTATCACAGCTGTAACTCTGATGGTAATTCCTGCCTACTATTTATAAACTAAGACTCAACATAAAAGCACAAGATGACAAAATATTCTAAACACATACAAAATAAGATGATCTAAAGGTCTAAAATGTGTCCAATAGGTAAAATTTACGTTTATTTTTCTAAAGTATGCTAAAGTTACACAAGTGTATGTAGCGTATACAAAAGGTAAAAATGAAATAAAAGGAAGGTATAAAGGATTTCTGCATGAGGGAGCACCTTCTAGTTGCTAGATGGGTTGCTGTCCCTTTCATGAATTACCTAATAAAGCCAATTAGGTCTTCAAAAAAAAAAAAAAAAGAGAATTTATAAGAAGAATTGAAGTGTTAAATTAAGATGCTATAAAAAGAAAAATAATTTGAAAGGCTAAAATGTAAGGAGTGATAAAACATGCAATAAAAAATGTAAGGAGTAAAACTCTAGAGATTAACTGATAAAAAGTTAAAAGAAAAACACAAAAAAACCCACAAACAAAACCCATAAGTATTAGTTAAAAGAGCAAGAATTAAATAAAAAACACAGATTAACCGAGTAAAATAATATTAAAAAATCATTTCTAAAATTAGAAGAATCACTCCAGTGTCTATCAATAGATGAATGTATAAATAAAATGTGGTATAGACATATAATGGAATATTACTCAGCCATAAAAAGGAATAAAGTTCTGATATATGCTACAACATGGATGAACCTTAAAAATATTATGCTAGGTGAAATAAATCAAACACAAAAGTTAAGTATTATGATTCTACTTACTATATATGAATTATCTAGAATAGGCAAATTAATAAAGACCAAGTAGATTAATGGTAATCTAGGGCTCAAAAAAGGTAGGATATTGCTTAATGGGTATATGTTTTTGGGTGATGAAAGTGTTTTGGAAATATAGTGGTGATGGCTTACAACATTGTGAATGAAATTAATGTTATTAAATTACACTTAAGAGGGATTTAAATAGCAAATTTTATATGATGTATATTTAACTACAATAAAAAATGAGGAAGTGAAAATAAGAGTAAGAAGAAAATTCAGTATGCAGCAAAACAGTTAAAACCAGAAATTAAGATAATAAAATATTAGAAGTGTAATAAGCATAGGGTAGGATAGGTATTTCAAAGCAGCAGCAATATAAATAAATAACTCAATCTCAAACAAGTAAGAGGAACATATAATTTACCATCCTAACCAGAATACTTTGAGAGGAAAGGAGACACTATTAATAATTACGCAGGGACAACAGGTGTAGACTGGGACCATCCCGGGCAAACCCGGATGTGTTACTCTCCATATAAGGGCAATTGGGTTCTCAAGATAGACGTCATGAATGCAGCTTGGGGTTTGGCCAAAGCACAATAGTCTGAAAGCATCTTCCTAAAGGATCCAAATGGTCAAAAATGCAAGTCTTTTTTTTTTCATTTCCATTTTTTTTTTTTTTACATAGAAATAACACACAAGTACATGGCCTTTATTGAAGTTTACTAATTTGGTATTCAGAAAACAATTACTGTAATATTAGATTTTATTAAGAGCTTTTATGATGTTCTAGTAATTTTAGAAAACTGAATTATACTTTGAATTACATTGATAGGCACACTAAGAAATTTATAAAGTGAATCATTATATGAATCTGTAATTTTATATATTAAATTAGAACTCTATAAATATATACTTTTATACTTGACTATAGATAATTATAGACATTAAAAAAATCAAACTAGAATTATCTTTAGGCTAAAATTAATCTTAATGACCTACAGATAGGTAAACTTAAACGGTCCGTACCTTACATGAGAAGCTCCGACTTGGGATGTTTCTTGCTAACTCTGATATCTTGGGCTTATCCTGCAGACACTTGGTTAGGTGGTATGTTTTCAGTTTTATTCTACTGTAATAATGAGCAGCGAAGTTACAGTGATTCAAGTGCTGCTTCTGCACGCATTTCCCAAGGTGAGGAACACTATACTTCACAGCTCGGAGAAATAATTTGCTCTTCTGCTGCATGATATCAAAGTCCCTGGTTTATGCTCGCCTTGGGACTGCCAGCACAAGTGATTTCATAGGTCTGATTATACAATAGTGAGAACCTAAAATCCGCAGTTCTTATTCCCCCCTTCAGGGTTATGCACCCCTCGGGTAAGGAATAACTGCAGACAGCTGAGAACTCAGGTTAAAAATATCTGAAAACGTGTATAAGTTAAAGTTTCACTCAAATCATACTTCTTGGCAGGTGTGATAAAAACGTTTCATTTGTAAAAGTCAATCCTATCACGTTCAAACTATGCAGCACTGATTCTGGTACACACAGGGGAAAACTAAAAAACAAAAACAAAAAACAAAACAAAACAAAAAAAACAAAAACACAAAACACACACACAACGAAACAAAAAACAAAATAAACATTTGCAAATAAGTACATGGAGTTAACGGGGGCATCTCAGGGACTCTGAGGGCTTTTAAAAGGCAAAATGACTTTGATTTTTATATAAGGACCTGATAGAGTAGCTATTATAATAACATCATAACGTTCATCATAATGCACATTTTCTATGAGAGCAAACTGCGGCTCTGGGAAGTGTAAGCAACTGCCCCAGGTGACTTGGAGTAAGTAATAGAACAAAAAAAATCCAAAATGGTTTGGCTCCAAATCTTGCACACATCCAGGGGAAGGATTGCACATAACGATTGACTTTACCATGAGAAAGGCGATTCATAGCTAAACAAACAGAATTCCTTCAGGATGCACAAATAAAATGCAAGAGCCTCTCTGGTTTTGTTTGGGAAGTGGCTTCTCACTAACCTACCAAGGTATGTAATTAAAACGAGTAAGCAGCCAACAGAGAGGTTTGCGTTCTGGTCTCCCCTCCTGCACTTTCTACCTGGGCCTCAGTTCCTTCCTCTGCAAAACTAGGAGACAGCGGCACCGTTCTGACGTTAAATTACAGCAGGAAGGTGAACGTTAGGTGGGGATAGTAAGAGATCAATCAAAGGACTTGTATGCATGCATAGAAGCATAACCAATGAACACAGACACTGGGGTTTCTTCATCTGCAAAACTAGGAGGCAGCGGCACCGTTCGTCCTGGGGAACTGACGTTAAATTTCAGCAGGAAGATTAAAGTTAGGTGGGGATAGATAAGAGATCAATCAAAGGACTTGCATGCATGCATATAAGCATAACCAATGAACACAGACACTGGGGGGTCGGGGTATGCCTGGGAGGGAGCGGGGGGCAATGGGGAGATATGTATAAAAAATTAACAAAAATTAAAAAAAAAGAAGAATAAAATGAGACATTTTACTTTACGATCTTAATGCAGGGCCTGGCCCGGAGCCACCCCTCATGACATGACGGGAAAGGCCTGGGCCGGTGGCACACAGCGCAGGACGCCGTCCTGCGGGCCCTGCACACGCCCCGCGGCGGCTCCCAGCGGCCCGGGCTGCGTCCGTCTCACTCCGGCTCCGCTCCGCTCCCGGGCCCCCGCCCCCGCCCCCCTCCATCTCTGTGTCGCAGCAGCAAAATAACGGGCGAGTGACCATGGGGTGTGGGGTGGGGGGGAATCCGCAGCAAAAAATAAGTAGAAATCACTAACCCACCCCGCTCCGTCCATGCGGGCAGCCGCCACCCGCCCACCTCCCACCCGCAGGGAGGAGACACGGTGCAGCGGGGCCGGGGCGGGGGTGGGGCCGGTGAATGGGTGCTCCCGGGAGACCCTGCATTCTCCCGGGGGAAACTGGGCTTTCCCGGCGCCGCTCTCCACCCCGGGGACGAGGCGATGTGAGGGCGAAGAGGGAGTGGTTGTGCCGTGTGCCAGGCAGCGGAAGGGTCACGGCCAAAAAGCAAGGGCCAAGGGACGAAGGAGGGGGTGGCTGGATGGTGGTGATGGGGGGAATGGAAAAAGGGGAGACCCCCCCCCCCCGCCAGCGTACGCTGCTACCCTTCCTTACCTACGCAAATGGAAAGGCAGTCCGTCCGGCTCTGGACCCCGAAACGCAGGCCGAGCAGCCCGAAGCTCCGGGGAAGGAGCGAGCCTGCGACCTCGGGCGCGTCCAGCGAAGTCTGCGCGCTGCGGCTCGCACGACAGACCCCGGGCTGCCCGGAGCCGCCGCGGGCGGGGGTGCGGCACGTCGCCGTCCGCGCACGCCCAGCCTAGCACGCGCGCGACGCCGACCCCGCCATCTTTACTGTGGGCAAGAACGGCTCCTCTGACGTCTCCTGGGCTCTTTCACCCGCAAAAAGGACCCGCCTTTTTGGCTCTTTGCTCGTATCCCGAGCCCGAGAGGCGGCAGGGGAGGAGAAGACGAACAGGGGTCGCGTCCTACCAGCTCTGCCACAGCCCGCCTCGCCCTCCGCGCCGCCCTCACTCAACGTGGCCGCCGGCAAAATGGTGCAGTGACACGGCCGGCGCGGGCCTGGTTGTCAAGGAGACGCGAAAACCGGAAATGCGGATTTCGCGGAGGCTCTGGGCAGCGGGAGGGAGGCGCGGCGTCACAGGTCCTGACAGGGAAGACGCCGGCAGGTCCTGGCAGGGGAGAGCCGTTGCGCTGGCGGCAGCTCGCGCGTGTCTGTGTGTGTGTGTTTAGGTGGCACCTGCGGGATGGAGTCTCGAGTCCCGGACGCCGGGGCCGGCGAGGCTGAGCGCGCCCCGGGCGCGGGCGCGGCGGGCGGCAGCGCGGCTCCGGGCCCCGCGGTCTCCTCGTCCGTGGGAGCCGCCCGGTGGAAGCTCCTGCGGCAGGTAAGGCGGGGCCCCCCGGCCTCACCTCGGCACGGACCCCGCCCCCCGCCGGATCGGATCGGGCGGGCCGTCGGCAGGTGTTCTCGCCTCACCGTTCCGTCGGGAGCCGCCTCCGAAGTGTCCCCTAGCTCCCCCTCAGGGGCCCGTCCGAAGAGGGGAGCCGGGTCGGAGCTGTGCGCGGAGGGGCAGCCCACGCCCGAGTTCGCGGGAAACTCCGAGCGGAGAAGACAGTCCCGTTCTAGACGTTTGCCTGCGCGTCGCCCTGCTCGCCGGCCCCCCACACCCTCTCTCCCGGCCTCAATCTTTCCTTTCCCGCTTCTTCTGTTTCATTTCCCTCCCCAGGCTTCTTCCTGCCGCTTCTCTCCCAGCCTGGTGCTAGCCGCAGGTCCGGCCCCCTGACTTGGGGACCAGCGTACTTGGGGACCAGCGTGGTGGACGGTGTTGGGAACTTGGACGTGGCAACCGTGCCCGCGGGGCGAGGACCCCCCCCCCCACGGCTCCTTTTTGGGGTGTGGAAGTTAACGCGCGCATCATTTTTTTTTATTTTAATATTTTACTTTTTACAGAGAGGAAGTGAGAGATAGAAAGTCAGAAACATCGATGAGAGAGAGACATCGATCAGCCGCCTCCTGCACGCCCCACAGTGGGGATGTGCCCGCAAGCAAGGTACATGCCCCCAACCGGAATCGAACCTGGGACCTTTCCAGTCCGCAGGCCCACGCTCTATCCACTGAGCCAGACCGGTCTTGGCTACGCGCGCATCTTGCAGGGGGAGATGATGGGTGAGGTCCTGGCGGTGATCCTCCTCCTTCTCCTCCTCCCGCAAAGCCCCGCGCTGGGCTCCTGCCTTCAGCCGGGTGCGGGGTCGTCCGAGCTCCGGGTGCGGGGTCGTCAGAGCTCCGAGTGCGGGGTCGTCAGAGCTCCAACGTGACCTCCCCGGCTCTGGACAAACGGCCGGGAGGGAGTGAGGGCTGGCGGCGGTGCCTCTGCCCGAGGCCGCCTGCCCCAAACTGGGCTGGAGCGGACACGTGCCGTTTCTTCCCGGTGGAGTTGCCCGGGTCTTGCCACTTGGCGACGGGAGGTTGTGCGGTTAGGGCTTTGGGGTTTGTTTTGTTGGCAGAGTCACCTTTGCATGGGGTGGCCTTCCAGCGCGGTCAGGACATAACTCGGAGAGTGTATGTTTCTTTGTTGATGCATTGGAAGGCTTTCCCAGAGCTGGTTTTGCTAATAACGGTACAGATCCTCCCGTATGATAAATGCTTACTGTGCAGATCCACCCAACAGCAGAAAGGCCAGTTGCTGTGATGAGCTCCAAGCAGGAGGGGCCCCAGCCCACTGCCCCGACCGGTGATGGCAGGGGACGGTGATGGCAAGCCAAGGCGGGTGCCGGTGGTGGGGGGTGGTGCTGGGGGTGGGGTGGGGTGCATCACCCCACCTGTCACCCCACAGATCGGCCCTGATTGCTGGCCAGGACTAGGGATCCTGCCCGTGCACAAAATTTGTTCACGGGGCCTCCAGTAGGATAATAAAGTGAATGTCCTTCATACCTCATTGTCATAGGAACTTTCTGTAGTGAAGTAAAACATCAGTTCAAGTCTAATTATGAAAGTAGTAAGCGAGGGCCTTAAGTTAATCTTATGGCGATGACTTCAGTGATTCTTAGTATAAGAATCAGCACTGCCGAGACCGGTTTGGCTCAGTGGATAGAGCGTCGGCCTGCGGACTGAAGGGTCCCAGGTTCGTTGGGGGCATGTGCCTTGCTTGCGGGCACATCTCCAGTGTGGGGCGTGCAGGAGGCGGCTGATCGATGTCTCTCATCGACGTTTCTGACTTTCTAACCATCTCCCTTCCTCTCTGTGAAAAATCAATAGAATATATTAAAAAAAAAAAAAGAATCAGCACTGATGTTCATTCTGAATTGCCGTCTACGTGAGACAAGTTTCAGCTGTGACTGCCATTTGAACTCCCCGCAGGCTTTGACACTTAATGTTTCAGTATACACCTGCCCTCTGCATAAAGTCATTGTCTTCTCCTCTACTTGATGAGTGAATGTTTATCCTTCAGGCCTCCATTTCAATCTCATCTTTTAGTCAAGACTAACTCCTCTGGACCGAGTCCTTTAGTTCACTCTTCTGGTGAACCCCCAACTCACATTACTTTTATGATAATTTGCTAAGAGCCCATCTTTCTCACAAGAATGGGAATTTTCTCTGGGAAAAGATATTTTATGAATCTCCATCCTCTGCACCTAGCACAGGGCCTGCCTAGTTGGGTTTTTGTAGATATTGTCAATTGTGGAAAACCCTAGAGTAAAGAAGTCTTGAAGTGGCTCATAGCACCTCGTCCTCAGTATATTGCATCAGCTAGCTATTGCTGAGTAACAAACAGCTACGACATTACAGTGTGCTTGTGCATGTGTAGGCCAGTTGGGACTTATCTGAAGTAGGCTGTGATCAGCTGAAGGGCTCTGTGCTACATTCTTGGTCCATGTGGTTCTAATCCTTGGACCAGTTGATATAAGAGAGCAAACCTCACCACTGAAACACTTTTTCAGCTCCTGCTGACATCCTGTTGACTAAAGTAAGATACTTGGCTAAGCCTAAGGTCAAGGGGCAGAGAAATATACTCTTTCTTGGAGGGAGCAAAGGAGGGAGATTCAGATTTGGTGTTTTTTTGTTTGGTTTGGTTGGTCAAGATGGTGGTGTTATATACTTTCTCTTACAGTTATTATCAATAATCACAGTGATGTCTGGTTATTTCTCTTTCTTAGTGATGGTTACCTTGGCTCATGAATTCAGAAGAGTGTTGAAATGGTGATATTCTAATTCTGTTATCCATTTCTCATTTATTACTTGGAAAACTACTATAAAGAGAAACTTCCCTTGATCTTCTAGTTGGACTCTCAATTACACTTCATATAGGAAAGACCGAGAAGTACTTGATTTTTTTTTTTTTATGTCTAAAGTTTTACATATGTTTTACATGTTTCCTTTTTCTCCATTTGACCCCTACAGCCATTCCCACCCTGGGCAAGCCCCCACCACCCCAGTGCCTGTGTCCATGGGTTATGCAAATATGCATGCACATAAGTCTTCTGGTTGCTCTCTAATGCCCTCCCTCCCCTGCCATTTGTCTCTGGATCTATTCTTGTTCATCAAATTATGTTGCTCATTATATCACACATATGAGTGAGATCATGTGATATTTATCTTTCTTCGACGGGCTTATTTCGCTTAGCATAATGCTCTCCAGTTCTATCCAAGATGTTACAAATGGTGAAAGTTCTTTTTTATAGCAGCATAATATTCCATTGTGTAGCTGTACCACAGTTTTTAAATTCACTTATCTGCTTATGGGCACTTAGGCTGTTTCTAAATCTTAACTATTGTACTGTTATGAACATAGGGGTGCATATATCCTTTCTGATTGGTGTTTCTAGTTTCTTGGGATGTATTCCTAGAAGTGGAATTACTGGGTCAAATGGGAGCTCCATTTTTAGTTTTTGAGGAAACTCCATACTGTTCTCCACAGTGGCTGCACCAGTCTGCATTCCACCAGCAGTGCACGAGGGTTCCCTTTTCTCCACATCCTCGCCTCACTTGTCATTTGTTGACGATAGCCTTTCTGACAAGTATGAGATGATATCTCATTGTCATTTTGATTTGCATCTCTCAGATGATTAGTGACTTTGAGCATGTTTTCATGTCTCTGGGCCTCTTTCGAAAAATGTCTACTTAGATCCTTTGCCCATTTTTTTGATGGGATCATTTATCTTCCTTTTGTTAAGTTGTGTGAGTTCTCTGTAAATTTTGGAGATTAAACCCTTATCTGAAATATCATTGACAAATCTTTTTTTAAAAAAAGAGGATATTTTTCCATTGATTTTTAGAGAGAGTGGGAGAGAGAGGGAGAAACAGAGAGAAATAACAGTGTGAGAGAAACACATCGATTGATTGCCTCCTGCATGCATCCTAACCAGGGCCCGGGCCAGGGAGGAGCCTGTGTCCTTGACCGGGATGGATCTGGGGAAGGACCCTTTGGTCTGCAGTCTGATGTTCTATCCACTGAGCCAAACTGGCTAGGGCCTCTTTCTTTTAGTATTGATTTCACTACTAACTTGGTTCTCTAGCATCCTTCCATAATCATCAGTGAGGCATTTGAAAAATATCATGAACTAATGTGTTTCAATTCTATTACATCTGTTATCTTTGTTAATGCTCGCTGTGTCCCATGTTTGGCCAGTGGACCCTTTTCAAATTTAATATAACCCTTAATTATGTATGGCCTTCTTGTTTTCTTGTATACGATGTTTCAGGTTCATCTTGTACAGGGTGTGGCAAAAGTAGGTTTACAGCTGTGAGTATACGAAACAGTTTATTTTGGTATTATTTATTAATTATTATATTATTTTTCATACAAACAACTGTAAGCCTACTCTTGCCCCAACCTGTACAGTTCCTGCCATTTTATAACTAAACACTGTGGATGGGGTTGTTGGTAGTGGTTTTATTTGCTTGCAGATAAGTGATTCACATTCAAAACTCTGTTATCCTGAAGAGAGGCTTAATTATTGCTTACGTGCATGAACTGGTTATGTACACTGAACTTATGTTTATATAGTATGATCACAATATTTGGTTTTATTTCAAAGGTTCTGAAGCAGAAACACCTGGATGATTGTCTTCGACGTGTATCTGTAAGAAGATTTGAATCATTTAATCTGTTTTCAGTAACAGAAGCCAAAGAAAGGGAAACTGAAGAGGAATTTGGTGCATGGGTCCAATACACAAGTGTCTTCTACCCTGAATACAGTATTTCCTTACGGTAAATATCACTCTAGTTAAGATTTTGTTCAAAAAGCCTTTTTTTCAAATAAACTAATAACCGTATGTGGATAAAATAAAATGCCTTTTCGCCTGGCCAGAGTGACTCAGTTGGTTGAGTGTTGTCCTGTGCCCCAAAAGATTGCTGGTTTAATTCCAAGTCAGGACACAAGCCTGGGTTTCAGGTATGATCCCCAGTTGGGGAGCATACAGAAGGTAGCCAATTGGTGTTTCTCTTTCACATCAATGTCCCTCCCTCTCTCTCCTCCCACAGACTCTCCCTCCCCCCTTTCTTCCTTCCCTCCTTCCTCTCTTCTAAACATGTCCTTGGGTGAGGATTTAAAAAAAAAAGCATTTTTCTCTCATAAAAGAGAAACAATAATAACCTCATTGTTCATTCTATTGAGTTTGCAAGCAATCTTTATCAGAAATTATGTTTCCTAAATTTGTGTTAGGAATTCCTGCTGCTTCAACTTGTTCTTACTGTATTATCAGAAATAAGAAAAAAATTTCAAAAATGTAGTGACATTTGAGGATAAACTGTGGTGTAAATCAAAGGGTTCATTTAACCATTCTCTCATAGCATTTGATTATGACAAAAAGCCAAGTTCTTTGTAAGGCAAGGAAGGCTGAAAGTGAACACAGAATTTTTCTAAGCTACTCTTCAAGTAGTAGTTATCTAAAAAATCAAGCTTTGATATTTATCCCATTTATGTTTTGTCATTTTCAGAATAGAATCTTAAGAATAGGAGGAGAAAATTCAGCTGAAAACACTGATATTGTGAGAAGCATGCAGACTGTTCTGGCTTTAAAAATCAGTAGAAAAGAAATGAGTTGCAAACTAAAGTAGTAAGATACTATTTTTACTGAATTACTTTTCTCCCACAGTTATAATCTAGCATGTTGCAATATTGCTTTAGGTGTTTGATATTATAAAATATGCCCCTTTTTTAAACAAGATTTCACATTTTGAAAAGGAGGAAGTAACACATTTACAGTAACTATAAGAAGAACAAAAAATTTTTGACTGAATAAGGTTTGGGTAAGGCTAAAAATACTTTTAAGAAAAAAGTTCTCCCAAAGGATGTCTATTAATAGTATACTAGAGGCCCGATGCACGAAATTCGTGCAAGAGTAGTCCTTCCTTCTCCCGGCTGCTGGGCACCGGCTTCCCTCTGGCACCTGGGACCAGGCTTCCCTTGCAGGAAGGATGTCCAGTCTAATTAGCATGTTACACTTTTATTATTATAGATATTAAAGGCCCGGTGCTTGAAAATTTGTGCACTTGGAAGAGGGGGCATTCCTCAGCCCAGTCTGTGCCCTCTCACTGTGGCTGAGTGGAGCTCCACCTGTGGGAGCACACTGACCACCAGGGGGCAAGCTCCTGCACTGAGCATCTGCTCCCTGGTGGTCAGTGCATGTCACCAGCTGTTCCACTATTAGGATCAATTTGCATATTACCCTTTTATTATATAGGATTTCTTGAGCTATTTTAGTTTAAAATATTTAAGCTTTAGAGATGCCATAATAGCTAAAATTTGGGATTTTGATAAAAATTGACTGGGGTGAGCAGGGAAGAACAACTTGGAACTGGTTTGATAATACTGCTTTATTGAAAACTTCAAATGAAAGATAAGAACTTTTGGGTTTATTAGCTTGCCTGTACATTCTTTCTTTTTCTTTTTTAAAAAAATATATTTCATTGCCAAAACCGGTTTGGCTCGATGGATAGAGCGTCGGCCTGTGGACTGAAAGGTCCCAAGTTCGATTCCGGTCAAGGGCATGTATCCTGGTTGCGGGCACATCCCCAGTAGAGGGCGTGCAGGAGGCGGCTGATTGATGTCTCTCTCTCTCATCCATGTTTCTAACTCTCTATCCCTCTTCCTTTCTCTCTGTAAAAAAACAATAAAAATATATTAAAAATATATATTTCATTGATTTCTTTACAGAGAGGAAGGGAGAGGAACAGAGAGCTAGAAATATCAATGAGAGAGAAACATCAATCAGCTGCCTCCTACTCACCCTCCACTGGAGATGTGCCCACAACCAAGGCACATGCCCCTGACCAGAATCGCAGGCTAATGCTCTATGCACTGAGCCCAAACGGTTAGGGCTGAACATTCTTTATGAGATTCTAATTAGAATACCTCAATTGCTTCACATTCTAATGGAGATACTTACTTTAGTCCTTGGTTAAGAAAGAAAAATGCATTAGATGCTTAGTATGATTCAGGTATAGAGCGGGGTATGTGTGCTTTGATATATTCTAATTCATGAAATCCTTACAATAACTCTGGGATATAGAAATGAAGCTAAACAATTGAAAGATAGTATATATGAGGAAATTAAAGAGAGGGAAAAACAGGGTGATCCAGTAGGGGTATTCAGGTACAAAGTTCTAAAATATATCTTTTACATCCACTGGTGACAAGAGGTGATAAATGTAAATTGTGCCAAAAATAATTTCCTGATGTCTGCAAGGCCTTGGAAAGCATTGCCAGAGAGCATGGGACATCTGTTCTTCTTGAGAACTTTCAAAATAAGGCATGGTTCTTCACCTGGTGGATAGAGATGACCTGGATGTAGCTGGAAACCAGGCTAGAATGTAAACTGAGACTCCTCTCCAACAGGTTGTGATATATCCAGTTTTGGAAGAATAAATACAGATATGTCTACATTATGGAAAGAAGAGAAGTGACTAAGCTAAAAATTTCCCCTACCCTGTTTGGCTCAGTGGATAGAATGTCAGCCTGTGGATCAAGGGGTCCAGGGTTGGGTTCTGGTCAAGGGCAGGTACCTTGGTAGCAGGCTCCTCCCTGGCCTGGGCCCTGCTCAGGGCACATTCAGGAGGCAACCAATCGATGTATTTCTGTCACATTGATGTTTCTTTCTGTCTTTTCCTTTCTCTTCCATTCTCTCTAAAATCGATAGAAAAATATCCTCAGATAAGGATTAAAAAATATTTGCCCAAATAACTTAAACGTATACAATGCTAGAACTGAATGTGATTTTGAATGCATAAAAAAAATTCTAACAGCATTAATAATGGCTGAGTGTTGAGTGCCTACTATGTGACAAACACTATTGTGAGTGGGTTACATGCATTAGATTATTTAATCCAAATAACACCTTATATAGTAAATACTATTATTATCCCCACTTTACAGATGAGGAAAGTAAGGCCCAGAGAGGTTAAATAACTAGATTGGTTATGCCTCTACTCAAACCCTGGTGGTCTGGTTCCACAGCCTGTCCTTTTAAACGCTTTTATTTTGAAATAATTGCAGACTATCAGGAAGTTGCAAATATAGTACAAGGAGCTCCAGGTACCTTTCACCCAGCTTAACTCTACACATCTGACCTCTTGAGAGGCAATCATGCATCTACTTATTCATTTTTTTAGATGAAAGGATTAAGGCCTAGTAAAATGAATTTCCTCATTGATTATTCTGAGTATTCAATTTCTTACTCCATAATTCTGTGACTATATAGGAAATTGCAACAAAAATTACTGACATTGCTTAGGGGAGGATTTCTTGCAAGAATAGTTCATTCCATTCCATTGCCAATATTGTTCATGTTGGTTTCAACACTATGGAAAGATGGAAAAAATGTGATGAATAATTTAAAATAAATTCAAATCAATAAATATTTATTAGCACCTTCTGTGTAGGTAAACAAAAAGAAATATAAGATACACTATCCTCAAGAAGCTGAAATAGGTGAAAAGTTAAACAATAAAAAATAATTAAGCCATGGCCTGTATGATTCAGTGGTAGAGCATTGGGCTGGTTCATGGGTTCAATTCCCAGTCAAGGGCACATACCTGGGTTGCAGGTATGTATGGGAGGCAACACATTGGTGTTTCTCTCTCCCTCCCTCCATCCATTTTCCTTCCTTCTTTCTACTCTGAAAATCAATGGAAAAAATATCCTCAGGTGAAGATTAAAAAAAAATAATAATAATAGTTAAATAAGAAGGAAAGTTAAGTTAAACATCTATTCTAAGAATTATTATCAGGCAATGCATAACTAATTAGCAAATGAGTGGAAAACTTCACACATATTAGGAGTTTAGGGTAGGAATGATTTTTGAAGGCCTTGTGGAGCAGCAGTTTAAATTGGATCTGAAAGTATTTGAACATTCTGGGAGAATGGAAGAAATCATTCCTGATGAGGGCAAAGGCACTAGAAATTACATAGCCGTCAGCAAGTACAAGGCATAATCTTCAGCGGCTACTGAGAAAACCAGTCTCTATGTGTAGGGATAGTGATCAATACATGTTAAAACGTGGATCTGCTTTTGGGTTCTAATAAAGGGCTGAACATTAGGGATGTTTTATTCCTCACAGATCATAAATATAAATTCCATTTTCACACTTTTAGTTCTTATCATCTAAAATCACCTGCCACAGTTTATTTAATAGAGATGATATATACTAGCATATGGTGATTAATACTTATCAATACATTTTATTAATCTTATCCTTCTAAAAATTTCCCTACATATTGATTTCTGTTTCTTTAAAGTTTTTTTTGTTTGTTTTTATAAAGTTTTACTAGACTTGAAATCAATATTCCAAGAGGGTAAGTACTTAGATAATTTAGACATTTTTGAATTCAAAATAGATAGGTGTATCTTTTTTATACTATTAAAAGGTATATAAGCTGTGGTCCACATTAAAACTTTTTTAAAAAAATTTAATAAGTCTTTATTATTCATATTATTACAATTTTTTTTCTCCCATAGCTCCCCTCCACTTGGTTCCCACCCACCTTCTGCCTTTACCCCTACTCCCACACTATCTTCATCCATAGGTGTATGATTTTTGTCCAGTCTCTTCCTGCATGCTGCACACACCTTCCCCCCTCTCCTCCTGAGAATTGTCAGTCTACTCCCTTTTTATGTCCTTGATTCTATTATATTCACCAGTTTATTCTGTTGATTAGATTTTCTTTTTGAGAGAATATTTTAAAAAATATATTTTTTATTGATTTTTCACAGATAGGAAGGGAGAGGGACAGAGAGCTAGAAACATCGATGAGAGAGAAACATAGACCAGCTGACTCCTGCACACCCTCACTGGGGACGTGCCCACAACCAAGGTACATACCCTTGACCGGAATCAAACCTGAGACCTTTCAGTCCACAGGCTGATGCTCTGTCCACTGAGCCAAACCAGTTTCGGCATGATTAGAATTTTTATTCACTTGATTTTTAGATTCACTGTTGAGAAATATGTATTTGTTGTTCATAATTTTATCTTTACATTTTTCTTCTTCTCTTCTTAAAGAATATCTTCATATTTTTGGATTCTTTTTTCTTTTTGCTTTTCTGGTTGAGTGTTTTTTGCTTCTTTGTATTTCAAATCTTTGACTTGATTCTTATGTTCCTCTAGTCTGCTGTTAGGCTTCTGTATAATATTTTTATTTCAGTCAGTGTATGCTTAATTTCTAGTTGGTCCTTTTTCATATCCTCAAGGGTCTCGCTAAATTTATCCATCTTTTCTAAAAAATTCTTGAAAAACCTTATAACCATGGTTTTGAACTTTATATCCAGTTGTTTGCTTTCCTCCATTTCTTTCATTTGTGATCTGTTTCTTTGTCTCCGCATTTTCGCTGCTTCCTTGAGTCGATAGAGTAGCTTTGTCTGCTAGATATCCTATAGGGCCCAGTGACTCAGCCTCCCCAGTTACCTGAGATGGACACTCTTGATATACTCCTTTGTGGGCTATGTGCAGTCTTGTTGTAGTTAAGCCTTGATTGTTTTTGGTATCACTGGGTGGAATTGACCTCCAGGCCAATTGGCTGTGAGGATCAGCTGTGTCTACGTTGGGAGAACTTCTGTGCTCAGATACCCTTATTAGACAAGATTTGCAAAAGCCTCTGTGCTCAGCTTGGTTGGGGCAGAGTCTCAGGATGAAGCGGACTGAGAAACATTGGTTTCCCATCAGTCCTGCCCTAAGAGGTTCCTGTATCTCAGTGTTCCAGGGTAATCATTGCAAGAACCTCTTAGAGAAAGCTGTTCTCAATTTTGCCCGCTGCCAGACAGTCCATTTTCTCCCCAAATGAGTCTGGGTCCCCAGAGTCTCTCCCGGAACTTGAGTTCAGTGTAGTTGGGAGTTTTTGTTTCCCTCCCACTTGAGAAAGCCAGCTGCATACTCAGTTGCCAGCCCTCTCTGTGCGCGCACCTGAGTACCTCTGCCTTCTGCATTTCCTCTAAGTTTGAGCATGCTTTTCTCTTTTCTGACAGTCCAGTTTCACCCCATATGAGTCTGGGTCCCCAGAGTCTCGCCTGGAACTGGAGTTCAGTGCAGTCAGGAGCTTTTGTCTTCCTCCTGCTTGAGAAAGCCAGCTACGCACTCAGTTGCCAGTCCTGTCTGCGCACACGTCTCAGTACCTCTGCCTCCTACAGCTCCTCTGAGTCTCAGTGTGCTTTTCTCTTTCCTTCTAGTTGTAAAATTTCCACTCAGCCAGCTTTCCTGTGCTTCTGGATGATGTCCGTTCTGTCTTTTAGTTGTAGTTTTGAAATTGTTGTGCGAGGCAGCAGTTTAGGTGTTTACCTATGCCGCCATCTTGGTTTCTCCCCTACATAAACACTTGGATCATTATTTTCTGTCAGCTTTACATGATTCTTAAAATGACAAAATAAAGAATTTCTCTTGGTAACTTTTCATCAGAAGCAAAAGTCTGGACAATGTAAACATTAGGTTATGAAATCCCCAGATCTGTTGTTTTTCTATATATCTGAGAATGGTTGACTCTTTGTTGCAAAGTGAGTATTGAGAACTAGGAAATCAAATTTCAGGACATGACTTTTATTTTATTCCTTAGCAAAATCTTCTTGCCTTTCTGGTGCTTTATTTCTTAGAACTTTATAGAAGAGGCTCTTGCTATTAGATAGATGCATGTATAGGAAAGGGATATATAATAGGGGATGTTTATATTAAAAATCTTTCATTAAAAATTCTTTCTCCCAGAATAAGCTGGAATCTGTTTTCATACAGAATTTACTGTATGGATACTAGAAATTGTCCCCCACCTCCCGTATGCCAACTTATTTTTAGTGTAGTTGGAATTTACATATTCTGAAAGCTTTAAAATACTTCTATTATATTTGGAACCATAGAATTGCCTGAAATATTCATTTATAAATATATACACATCTTAGGTATAGAAAAAGCTGAGAGGCTTAACTCTCCTCCTTTCTTGATGAATAAGACTCTTGTTGCTATGGTAATTGCTGAATTAGAAAACTCGTGACTTTCGGCTTGTCCTAGGAGCTTAAAATGGTTAAGAAGTCAAGAATGACTTTGTCTTTGTGATTCATCTTTCTAATAAAACAAATACACTGCAGCAAGATCATATATTGCTTCTCTAGGGAAAGGAAAAAAATAAAAAAAAGTAAATCCTCACCCCACTGAATTTAGTAAGTATCCTGTGAGTGCTCAGTAGATAAAAAATAGTGATGGGAATGGTATGTTTACGATATTAGATGTATGGCATCCTTATATGTGTGGGTATTATAGGTGCCCATGTAAAGCTTGGTAAGGCTGGCATCTGAGGCAGATATGAATACTGAAGTTATATTTAAAAAGTATAGTTTTAATGTTAGTAGGGTAAATCCTGAGAAAGAAGATATATACTAAAAAGGGCTGCCGGTGGTGAACTGGGCTCAAATTCAAACAAAACAAAACAGCCTAGCAGCCATTTAAAAAAATATACATATATTTTTATTGATTTCAGAGAGAGAGAGGGATAAAGAGAGAGAAACAAACATTAATGATGAGAGAGAATCATTGATTGGCTGCCTCCTACATGCCCCTCATTGGGGATCAAGCCCAAAACCTAGGCATGTGCCCTGACCGGGAATCTAATGGAATCAAAACTCCTGGTTCATAGATCAATGCTCAACCACTGAGACATGCTGGCTGGGCTTAAGGAACCATGTATTATGACTCTTATGTTTAGGAAAAGCCATTATTTTTGAGTTTTATGCTGTATTGCTGATAATTTTAATGGCTTCATCTTGTATTTTAGATGCTCAATACGTTTTCTCTCTTGTCTCACGTGTGATTTTCCATGTTAACCTCAGCTTGCATGCACAGAGAAGATACAGAATCATTGTGTTATGGTGTTGAAAGTTTGATTTGTGGTTGGTAACTTCATTACCTTAAATATTCTGTTGAGCTCAAGGTTTATTTGGCAAATAACTTTTTGCATTTTCACTTAGTCACTCTATCAAAGAACTGGATCTATGTGATAAAAGTGAAGTTTTTTTTTTAAAGGGTAATAGAGTTTACATGTATTCTCTTACTGCATGCATTAGTTTTCTAGGCATCCTAAAACAAAAAACTGCAGAATGGATGGCTTAATCAACACATTTATTTTCTCAGTTTTAGGTCTAGAAATTCAAGATCAAGGGGTTGCAGGTTTGGTTTCCTTCTAAGCCTCTCTCCTTAACTTGAGATGGCTGCTCTCTTGCTCTCTCTTCAGTAGTTACTCTGTGCACGTGCCCTATTGTCTGTGTTCTAATCTCCCCCCTTTTTTTTTTTATTAGGACACAAGTCATAATGGATTAGGGCCCACCCTAATGGCCCCAGTTTAATTTAATTACCTCTTTAAGGCCCAAATTCTGAAGTATCAGGGTTTAGAAATTCAACAAATCAATAGACTTCATTTCATAACACTATATATCATTTATGATAAGTTTTTTTAAAAATATATTTTATTGATTTTTAAAAAAAGGAAGGGAGAGGGATAGAAAGTCAGAAACATCGATGAGAGAGAGACATCGATCAGCCGCCTCCTGCACGCCCCACACTGGAGATGTGCCCGCAACCAAGGTACATGCCCCCGACTGGAATCGAACCTGGGACCTTTCAGTCCGCAGGCTGAAGCTCTATCCACTGAGCCAAACCGGTCTCAGCTATGATAAGTTTTAATGACAAGATTAAAATAGCGTTGTTGAGGTAAATTTTATTATAAACTAGAGGCTCAGTGCACGAAGATTCATGCAAGAATAGGCCTTCCTTCCCCTGGCTGCCAGCACCGCCTTCTCTCTGGTCGGAGTGGCTGGGGCAGTGTGGACCACCAATCGGTGCTGGTGTATGCAAATTAATCCACCATCTTTGTTGGGTTATTTTGCATACTCTTGATTGGCTGGTGAGCATCCCAAAGGTACGGTCAATTTGCATCTTTCTCTTTTATTAGTGTAGATGGTCATTGTAAATTGTTATAACACCTTAAAGAACTATAGGTTTAAGGTATATAGAGTAGTATGTAGCAGATTGCATTAGCACCAATATTTTACCACCTCTGGAAAAGTAACTCCAACTTTATGACCTATTACTTATTGCCTGTTGGGTCCATTTGTATATGAAGAATAGTATCTTTTATAAGGATGAATAAAATATTAGTAATTAAATTAAATATTTAAAGGGTTTTCAAGTGAAGAGAGATTAGAATTAAGGGAGTGGAATTAAGATTAGTGGGCAAAAGATACAAAGAATTTGCCCTCTGACATAATTCCCTATAGATGGAATGTGTAGACCTGAACATTGGTTAGTTCTTTGTTACTGAGTGTTTGGGCTGTTATAAAGGACATTTGTGTATTGTTGAGGTTCTGAAGGTTGATTGCTTATTTTCCTTTTGAGATTCTCCAAGTGTAAGGTTTTATTATCTTTAAAGGGGTTAATAATTGCCCTAGCCAGTTTGGCTCAGTGGAGAGAGTGTCGGCCTGTGGACCAAAGAATACTGAGTTTGATTCCAATTGAGGCACGCACCTTGGTTGCAGGTTCCTCCCTAGCCTGTGCCCTGGTTGGAGCACATGCAGGACACAACCAATAGATGTGGTTGTCTCACATCGATATTTCTCTCTGTCTTTCCCTCTCTCTTTCACTCTCTCTAAAAATCAATAGGTATATCTTAGGGTGAGGATTTAAAAAAAAAAGGTTACTAATCCCACATTTATATAACTGAAACAACAATAAAAATATTAGTACTTTAAAATGTAGATTAAGCAACAGGAAATGTTATTTCATTAAATATTAGGAGGACTACTATATTCTGTTATTTCTTTTCCTTCTCCCTCTAGTGGGCAGAAATATTTTAAAAATACAGTATGGAAAGGTTTGTGAGTATTGGGTGTATTGCAATGCAGTCTCACTTTTTTTTTTTTTAAAGCAAATCTTAATGTTCCAGAATCATTAAAAAAACGTTTTATTCCTTTCTAGGCATAATAGTGGATCTTTGAATATTGAAGATGTTCTTACCAGCTTTGACAATACAGGAAATGTTTGTAAGTAATGTAGAAATATTTTGTGTATTAAACAGGGAATTTATAATTGGTGTTTGTTCTTACTAATGTTTATTATACTGACTAATGTGTGTGTATACTAGAAACTCTTACAGTTTTTAGCTGCAAAATGAGCCTCCTATACAATGCACCTAGTAAGTGGGATAAGGCAGTGTTACACTTGGCAGTTGTGTGTGTGAGGGAGAATGTAGGTCAGAGGAGTACTCTCCAGTACCGGACTCTCCGGTATCCCCTTTGTTTCTTCTCTTTATTTTGACCTCAGTTAATGCAACAAAGGGGCTGTCTCTTCTTTTTTGTGGTTTGGGTGCTTTCTTTTCCACTTCCTGCTTCTTTTTTTCCACTACAGAATGAAACCAGAACATTTTCCCTTGCTGTTAATATCCTTTGATACCAGAATGTTTTTGTTTTATGCAATATTAATAATATTGTAAAATATATTGTTTTTTCATCTAAGCCTGTAAGTCATTATTTCTCCATTGAGAAAATCATTATAAAGTCATATGATTAAGGAAATAAAAAAAGGATATCTTTATATCATTGCACTAAATAGCATATCATGATAGAAGCTAGGTACTCCTTCATGTATATTGCATAGGGTATTTCTCTTAAGATAATGAATTATCAATGTGATATGACAGTTATAAATGTAAAAATTATACTCAAATACCTTTTCTCTCAAAGGAAATTTTAGAACTGTAACTACTTACTATCTGAACTAAATTAATTTTCTTTGCTAATAGTATTGCTTTATTAAATGTTCCCTAATTTTAGGTCTGCATAGATTAATGTCTTATTCTCTGCACCTCATTATGGCAAACTCTTCATGTATAGAAAAATATGCATTTTGTCACTAAGGAATTTAGAAATATCCTCAAGAATCCTAAAATATTTAAAATAATGTAAGTTTATTTTTCAAGGATATCTTTTAGTTTCTACATAGTGGCACTCGCTGAATTGTTTCATGTTTAGGCATATCTCACATTTTTATTGGGGTTTTAAGCAAGGACTGGCCAAGGGATGGTAACGGTAGTTGAGGAGGCATTCTCCTTTAATTGTGGGGTAATGTAAAATATTATTAAGTCAGGCTTATGTATTTAGGAACATGATTGGAAAGTGTTAAATATGGAAACTTTGCCCTCGCCGGTTTGGTTCAGTGGATAGAACATTTACCTGGGGACTAAAGTGTCCCAGGTTCTATTTTGGTCAAGGGCACATGCCCAGGTTTCGGCTCAATCCCCAGTGGGGAATGTGCAGGAGGCAGGTAATCAATGATTCTCTGTCATCATTGATGTTTCTATCTCTCTCCCTCTCTGGAATTAATAAAACATATTAAAAATATGGAAATTTTGATTCAGTAGTGTAAAAATAAAATATTGTTCCCAGTGACTCATTATAAAACAGGACCACTAGCTGGCAGCATTATTGTAAAACAAAAATATTTTCCTGAAGGTCTAAGCTATTACTTTATATATTGATTATCTGTCTTACACTGTTCCAACATTTTTTCCTATCAGCTGCCCCCATTCCTCAAACTCTTAATGTCTGCATAGAATATGCACTCCATTTGTTGCATTGACAAATGGAGAAATTTCATGTTGAAAAAATTCACTGCTGTCTATTGTTTGGTAGTAAGATTTAAGTCTTTGGAATGAGATCTATTTACATTTGAATCTTTGTTCTAAAATTCATCTTGACGAATATATATCATTTCCACAAGCCACAATTTTTTAAAAATCTTTGGAACTGGATATAATGTATAGAAAGTGTGTAATGTATATTGAATTTTCATAGTTGACATTATAGAGTTTATTATTACTGGTGATGAGTATCTCTAAAATTTTTCTAATAATGAAGATAATATTAAGAGTTATTCTGATATTTTAAAATAACTATTTTGATAGAACTAATAAGGCAAGACAAATAAATGACCAAAATGGTAATTTGTTAAAATGTCTTGTCATAAATGTGGCCTTCAAAACCTGAATATTCCAAATGATAAAAGTGGTAACAAAAATAAGACCTGTTAGCCCTAACTGGTTTGGCTCAGTGGTTAGAGCATCTTCCTGTGGACTGAAAGGTCCCAGGTTCAATTCTCGTCAAAGGGCATGTGCCTTGGTGGTGGGACATCCCCAGTAGGAGGTGTGCAGGAGGCAGCTGACCAATATTTCTCTCTCATCGATGTTTCTTACTCTCTATCCCTCTCCATTCCTCTCTGTAAAAAAATCAATAAAATATATTTTAAAAAATAAGACCTGTTAAAACATGTTATTTAGTGTAACTTTTACGTTACCCTCTTTTTATATTAAAAAAAAAATCTATATTGATATTTTGCTTAATGAAAAATTTGGTACACTAAAGTAAGGAAGGATTGATTATAATTTTTATATAATCTTTGCCAAGGCTTAAAATGATCAAGGATTAAAAAAGTAATTTTTCACAATTTTTTCTTTTTTAAATTAATCACTCAAGTATTTGATTTTATACTAATTGTGATTTTAGATTGAGTTCATGAAAACCCAGCAGAGGGCGCCACATCATAATTCTGTCTCACTGCTCAACATATGTGGATTAATAACTTGAATAATAACTGTAAGCTTTTATAATATGAACATATAAAGACATATGTCTAAACATTTCAATTTGATTTGTTTTTATATATTTAATATATTCAGGAACTTATTAATGTAAAAAATAGATTTTTCTGACCAATTTTTTAGTTTATTTGCTTTTTTCTTTTAAATAGTTGAATTTTTATACTTTTAGCTTCAAATAGAGGAATATTTTTGACCTTGTTAATACTGATATAGAGAGAAAATTCTATATAAGAATATCAATTCCTAAATTATTACCATAGTAGTACATTGATAGTAAGTATACTGAGGGATGTTTAGGATGAGGAAAAAGTTTCTAATACTGTGAGAGACCCAATAGATAGAATTATCCATATATTTTAGGAATTGGTTTCCAGGTTAATATAGCTTCCTGATAATAGAAAGAATAACATAATTAAAATATTTTATTGTTATAAAAGTCTGATATTTTTATATGGTATATGTATATACTAGTATAATATGTATGTACATATAGAATATATTCATGGTTTGTATAACCTTTAATCCCAATTTTAAGGTAATTTTAAAAATAAATAATGATTTTATTCATTATAAACTTTCGAAGAGTGGAGAATCAGTCATTTGTTCATTCTCTAACCAAAAGGATATGAGAAAATCCTTAATTTTAGAAAATAAATGAAACTCCTAATTTCTTGTTTTCTCATATATTAGAAGACATTATTTATATTTACCTTTATTATTTAAAAGTGTTGTGAATTTTTAGATGTATGACCAGTTTTATATTTTTGAGATACCTTTCACCATTTAAATTCATTTGAATGTTGTAGGAAGAAATGAATCTTCGATGATCATTTTGCCTCATTCATTGCTCTATAGAATATGACCCTGGTCTTATTTTTATACTATGTGTTTGCTCTTATGGAAAACAAATTATTTTTAAAGGTTAGCTCTTTTATATTTACCTCCAACTATATGGGTAGGTATACATATTTTGTTACTGGAGTTCTACTACTTGAGAACCGACTTCCTTTTAAAATATCAAAGTTACTCTGTGGAGAGGTTGTATGCGCTACTGATTGATCATGCCTGGAAAGAGATGCCATCAAGCTACCTAGGGAAAAGCATAGGATGAATCCTTCACCTCAAACGAGGTGCTGGCTGCTTCTGTGTTTCATGGGACCCGCACGGTCCTTTGGGTCAGTCAGAGGGCACTTTGCTAGCACCACAGCAGATCTCTTGCTTCTGTTTTCTCTGTGGGTAGGATCTCCATTCCAGCCAGCTACTGACCTCTAATCAAAGAAGCCCCATCATGCTATGTCTTTTCCAAAACCATTTTCTCTTTCTCCAAAGTCACCTCTTTCCTTTACTGAAATGAATTTTTTTTAACCAGTTAACTGCCACGCATCCAAAATGGAAACCATCCCTACCTACATGCCATGATATTTTGAATTTAATAAAAAATATCAGTTTGCAATGAATATTATAAAAATAAATATATTACTCATAATTCGGGTGTTCTTGAATATTTTCAGCTGAAAATTCTCTCCTGAAAAATGATTTTAAAAGTTGGTCAGGGCTGCCACTTAGGGAAAACATTTTTCTTTTATAGACGTATATGGCATGTGGGGAAAGTCTGCCGCTTGC
The DNA here is from genome assembly GCA_004026805.1 of Lasiurus borealis. Classification (NCBI taxonomy): domain Eukaryota; kingdom Metazoa; phylum Chordata; class Mammalia; order Chiroptera; family Vespertilionidae; genus Lasiurus; species Lasiurus borealis. The sequence continues at coordinate 4,018 of PVJN01005588.1, read as the reverse complement.
GTCTACAGACACTTATGGCGTACAGTGGGTTAAAAAAGAGATTCTGTTTTACACTTTGTTGATGCAAATTTAGCCATCATAGTATACAGTGCAACTACATATTTAGTATTTAGTATATAATAGCTTCATTTGTATATATTTTTATCACAGATCTCTTTTGGCAGCATAAACAATTAATACTTCTCATACCATCTGTTGTATGTAATATATACAATATAATGTGTAAAAGCCTTTAAAGGATAGGAAACCAAAAGTTATTATGTATCATTGCAATAACCTAGTATGATCAGGATTTTTGGTTAACACTGCAGCTTAAATTTGGGGAAATGTATTGGTAAGATTTCTTCTGCTATTCTCTTCCCCCTCCCTTTAAAAAAAATATTTTTTATTGATTTCAGAGAGGAAGGGAGAGAGAGAGAAACATCAATGATGAGAGAGAATTATTGATTGCCTGCCTGCTGTATGCCCCACACTGAGGATCGAGCCTGCAACCCGGGCATGTGTCCTTTGACCAAAATTGAACCTGGAACCTTTCTGCAGGCTGATGCTCTATCCACTGAATAAACCCAGCTAGGGCTCCCCACCCCCCCTTTTTTTTGTATTTTTGCTTTTTTACTCTTTTTAAACAATTTTCTTTGTTCAGCTAGTCTGTATAAAAAAACTGTTTTTCTCTTGGCTGGGCTACATGACAGTACTCTCTGTGTATCTTTAGTGTCTCCTGATCTCCTGGAGAAATTTGTGGATCCTCTGCCTTATATACTATTACTTGTGATAGTGTGATACCACCACCCTGCCCTCCCACCCTCACCTCCATGAATCCTAAGGTTGACCTGGACTTTTAATGCACATAGCTACATTATTCTATTTCTAGATCCTTAGTGGTCTGTTACAAAACCTGTTTTGTGATGTATCCAAAGCTGGTCTCTTTTGGGTTAATAGTCAATTAATTGTTACTTAGGGAAATTTTATTCTTATTAAAATATAAAATATTGCCCTGGCCAGTATGGCTCAGTTGGTTGAGTGTCATTCCATGCACCAAAAGGTTGCTGGTTCGACTCCCAGTCAGGGCATATGCACGGGTTGTGGGCTTAATCCCCAGTAGAGGGTGTGCAGGAGGCAGCTGATCAATGTTTCTGTCTTGTTGATGTTCCTAATTCTCTCTCCCTCTCTCTCAATAAAATATATTAAAAGAAAAAAGAAATTAGAGATTAGATCATTCTAGCCCCATATTAGGTCACAAGAGTACAAAGAGGTAAAAAACTCAGTCTGGCAGAATATTGAGCTTGGACACAGATAATTTATAAGTTCTGTTTAAAAAAATTATGAGGTTCAGTGCATTGTGTGCTTAATTTGCATGGGTCCTGGTCAGCAGCCCTGAGACTGTAGGGCCCCAGGGCGAGAGGGGGAGCTGGTGGTATACAGGACTGGCTCTGGATTTGGCTCTTAGCTTCTGTAGAGGATCACAAAATATATGTAGTCTTGGTTAGGAAAGGTTTCTAGATGGTAGTTTTCCTAGCCGGGTATCTGCAGTTGTCTGATTTTGTAGCTCTGTAGTTAGTTGTCAGGGAAGTTTTGTGTTTTTTTTGACACAATATTGTGATAACATGCCCCCTAAAACTTAAAACAGAGTCTTGTGTATTTGTTTCTACTTTTACCAGGGAAGGAACATTTAGAGGATGTCTTTTAAATGCACTTTTAAAATAAAAAATTATGGAGTTGGACTGGTTCTCTTTGATAATAGAAAGTGCTGCAATTGTGAGAAAAGACTGAAATAAATCCTATAATTCCTTCTAGATTCATAAGGTGTTAATACTAAACAGTGCAATAACACTAGAAGATAGTTCATGTCTTTGCTATAAACCTGGTAGATTTTCCTCTTCTTTAAATATTTGCAGGAATGTTTCTAGTTTGGGTGCCTCCAAGTTTTGGCAGAAGATATAATCAAGCAAGTGTTTTTTTTTGTGTGTGTTTTTTGTTTTTTGTTTTCTCTTTGAGCAAATACTGAGTAGTACTTCTTTCTCTGTCTTTTAAAAAGTACCTACCATTTCTACCCTCACTGGTGTGGCTCAGTTGGTTGTAGTGTCGTCTGGTGCACTGAAAGGTAATGGGTTAGATTCCGGTCAGAGCACATACCTAGGTTGTGGGTTCCATTTCCCATAGGGGCATGTAGAGGAGGCAATGGGTCTATGTATCTCACTTACATCGATGTTTCTCTCTCTCTCCCTCCTTCTTCCTTCCCTCCCTCCGTCTCTAAAATCAATTTTTTTTAAAAAGCTACCATTTCTTTTGCATCCCCTACAGTATTTATCAGGAATTTTGTGAATATTATTACCATTTAATCTTCTTAACAATTTTTCAATTGTTAAGTGATAACTTGCTTGAAAATTAATATTTAGCTAATGGTCGCACAAGAACTTATAACTATTTTACTGTATTTCTTGAAGGTAGCATTTTCCCCAAATGGCAAGAAATGAATTTTAAAAGTTCATGGTGGGAATTGAAACTAAAAGTGGTAACTTGGAGTGCTAGAAAATAACTTTGGCAAATGGAAAAGAATTCTGTCCAGTGGATTGTGTCTCAGAGGAGACTGATTAAAGGTCACTGGAAAAATGGGCTCTCTAGGGTTTCTGAAAGGTAGTTGACAATCTAATGGAGTAGGGATTTGGGGAGTGAGGAGAGGGGTGAAAGAATACATTTCTTTTAACAGCATAAAACCAAATGTGGATTTTGTTTTATTTCAGGTTTTTTTTTCTTTTTTAAAAATACCATTTTTTGCATGATAATACAATAGTAATTACTGATTTGTGTTTTTACATAGCCCTCTCTCTAAGGTATTCATTTCTTTCTCAAGTTATATTTAAAATTGGTTTTAACATTTTTTAACCACAGTGATATTTAACAATTGTTTATATAAATATGTCACACAAAAAGTTCACCAAAAAGAATAATCTTGTCTTTAAAAAAAGTAGCCTTTCCACAGAGAATTATGGGTATTTGGGGTATTTGGCCATTTGCTTGGCTTGTGTTTGTTGCATCACTCTATGAATGCTTATTGTGAACTAAATATTGTTTATTTGTTTGTTAATCCTCACCCAAAGATATTTTTCTCCTCAACTGAACTGATGCTCTACAGTTCAGGGACCCTCTAATTTATGTTCTTTGGAGACTAGACTGGATGACAATTGTTTGGAGTGAGAATATGATTTCAAGATCTAACAGCTTTGTAAATAGATTTTCAATAAAATTTTCTGTACTTAGCCCATCTCACCTCCATTTATAGAGATATAAATGACTTCTCCCACTGCTAATTTAGGATTCAGCTTTTTGCCGCTATCTTCTTGTGGCTTTAGGAACCCTACGTTCATTTTCAAATCTACTTACTATTGTTTTAGGTGTTGTATCAGGAAGGGAGTGGAAGTTAATATATAGATTCATTCTAACATCTTTACCCACACTTACATACACACATATACATTTACCAATCCCACATAAATGCTTTAGCAAATTAAAAATGACTAAGAAAATAATTTAAATTTCATTTAAGTAAACTGTTACCTGCGGGGTGCTCTCTGTGTCCCCACCTGTTGCTGGTGGAAGTGGGCTTCTTGCGATGTTAGGAGAAAAGGCATTTTCTGAGACTCGCATGCGAGGAGTGACATTTATTGGCATGGAATTAAACCCTGAGTTTCCAAGGTTTCATCTCCCTCCGTCCCACCAAGGAAAAAACCGAGCCATGTCTTCAACAGAGCTAGGTTTAAAGCCAGTGTCCAGAGTTTCCACACCAGAGTTGCATAGTCCACTCCAGCATCAGCTAGCTCAGTTTGTGTTCCCAGCTGTAGTCCATTATGTGTGAAATCATATGGCCATCGGCCATTGGGGTTTCTAGGACTACATGGCAGGCTAGCACATGGGTGGGTATAAGGAAGCTGGGGTAAAGAGACAGGGGAAGAGGGGGGTACGGGGAAGAGACAGAGAGAGAGAGAGAGAGAGAGAGAGAGAGAGAGAGAGAGAGAGAGAG